>JBBMJZ010025589.1:0-10464 GCA_037833815.1 Zingiber zerumbet
TCAATGAACCGATCGAATGAGTTTTAAGTTACGATTCCTGTCGCGACATGCTGACGTGTCAAAATTTGGTTCCTCTGCGGGGATCCACATCTTCACTCGTGGGCAACGTGGCCAGGAAAATGGGTGGGGTATTTTGGTTATTCGTTACGCTGGAACTGATTCTTCTACTTAGGCACAGGGTTAATATTGAGTTTAGGATGGTTTGTTTTCCTAAATTAATTAGATTAAATTATGAAATTGGATTAAATTATGAAAGTGTTTTTTTTGACGTTGTATATTACCAGGCTAATAAATTATACTATTAAATATTGGTGTTATAGAATTGTTTCTGAATATTATTTATAATTATACAAGTTAGTCAAAGATGATTTATACTCGTCTTAGTATTCCACCAATCTGTCAAGAGAAACTTAAAAATTATGAGAAACTTAAAAATAACGACTGACAAATGAAAAAAATATTTATCATGACTATGTCAAAATTACAATTATATAAATACTTAGAGAAAATCGAGTTTCTTTTACTTGGCAATCTAATTTAGTTTATGTGATTTAGAATTAATTACCATCATCATATGAGTTTGATAACACTCACATATGTATATTTACTAATGCTGATATTTTTAGAAGAAAATTTATGTATATATTTAATTAACATATTTTAAAACCAAATTGACTAATAATTTAAAATTATTGTTTTATGCATAATAGAATAAATATTACTTAAGAGATTCTATATATATATATATATATATAGAAAGTTTTTATATTAACCACGCTTCTCCACACTCGCACCGCTCCCGGATCCGCGCAACCGATTCTTCTTTCTTCTCTGTGCTCCTGTCGGTGCGCTCTATTTCTTTTATCTTCTTTTCGAATACCTTTTTTCGCTTCCCTTTTACTCTGCTACCAATCTTGAGTTTGAATGATGATCTCATCTCAGTGAAATCTCCACTTTTTTGGCGGATTTCTGATTTCGTCCGGATTCCGTTGTTGTAATTTCTGATCCGTAGTCAAATTTTATGTCTTTCACAATTGACTTTTCATGTTATCAAAATTTATAGGGAAAACTCAAATTGGCAAAAGCCTATCTACGTCTGAATCGGCCGATCCGGATATGAACCATGAAATCATTCGTTTGAATATTGAAAAAAAAAGTTACTAAAAAATGTAGATCTTATATTTTTGCTGGACATGTTTTTAAGAATGAGTATAGAATTTATTATATCTTCCCAACTTGCTGGCCTATCATTCATGGAATTATTGAATCGGTAAAGGTAAAAATAATGCATATTTCTCACTGGAAAAATTGTAGATTTTGTACAGAAAGTCTTTCTTATAGAATAAATAGATTGGGCTCTTTCCTATTTTCCTAAAGTTTGTTGACTAGTTTTAGCACGGGTATTCCTTGATCAAACTTAACAAATTTCATAAAATCTTTGTTGCCTTGGTGGCTAATATTAAGTTTTTTATCATCTTGGAATGAATGATGTCCACAAATTTATTTGTTATGTATAACCATTCTTATAAAATGTCTAAAGTTTTTCTAATATATTCTTAAACATTTTTTTTTGCCAATATAAGCTTTTGGAGGTGGTCAATACAGCTAGAGAATACTACTAATTCTGCAACTATGTTAATAGTAGTGTGGGAGTTAAGGATGTAATATGTGTGTGACATTACCGAATATTTCTTGATTTTAACCTTGGCCATCTAGGTCAGGAAAACACATCCTTACTGTTGAACCAATACTCTTGTATTAAGGAATTATTTTAATGTGCTTATATGTTGTTGTGCAAAGTCAAGAGTATGTTTCCTTCTTTCCTTCTGTCCTGCAAAATTGTAACTAAATAACTTATAATCCTCCAATAAATCCTTTTAGGCACCTATGATTTGTGTATTCTGTTGTTTCTGGTACTGGATTTTAATGCTCAGAACATTGTTTCAGTCTCATTGTGCTAAATGAATAAACTTGTCTAACAATAACTTTCTATACTATTTCTGTGGTCTTATAAAGTATGTACCACTTATCTTTTAGTGAAGCTGGAAAGTGATATTTTGCCTCCAAATTGCTTGTAGAAGATGTTTTTTTCCATTGACGAAAGATTCTACCAAATTCCTCAAACTTCAATCGTTGATTGCCCTCACAAGTGCTTACATGACATTTATTGCTCTTCCGATGATGAATCAGTGTCATCCATTGCTCTAGCCATATATTGGCAGGAATGGAAAAACTCATCCTTCATACATCGAGTGTATGTATTGTGCTTAGCTATGATATCTGCTGATGAATTTCTGCCATGATATCCTAATTAATGTGCTATTATTATACTAGTAATTTATACATAAACTATCATATATTTCACTTGGGTGGAACCAGTTGTTTTCATTTGTTTGATTTATTAACCTACTAAGCAGTAAAGTAATATACATCTGTCAAACAAACTTACATGTTTCGAGGATTATAGAAAAATTGGTTGGTAAGCTTTAATCAAGAAATACTATAGACAAAAAAGAGGGAAATTAAACATAGTAATAAAAATAAATTTATGATTAAAATATGTTGACATTGTATCTTCTCATCAACCACTTGTAAATTTACTTGATTGAAACCAAAAAAAAAAATGTATTCAACTATGATATATCAGTTTTATATAATTTATGTAAACTAGTTTTTAGACTACTAATTGAGGATTATCTAGTTCAGTAATAGGAAGTCACTAAAGCCATCATACCTGTTGCATATAAGATGCGAGCAACATTCTCTGTCAGTTAATTGTCATGATTAACTTCTAGAGCAGTGCCTTGGAGTATGGAACATATAAGCATCTTGATTTTCTTACCAATTTTTTAACTCTTATTTTTTAAATTTATTGCACAACAGTTGAATATTAAAGATTATATGCTCTGCATTTTTTTAGGCATGGATTTCCCTGTAATCTGTAACTAACAGAGAACATTATGTTTCCTCTTCTAACTCTTTATTGTCTTCTGAACCTTGGCAAACCGATGCTTGAGTTATACAAGGGGCACATAATCTCTTTCTTACATGAAAAACAAATAAATTTAAATGACTATATTTGGAAGGGTCTGTATAATGAACATCAAATGGTTGAGAAAAATGCAGTGTAAATGTGGAACATGACATTGCCAGCGGTTTGTCATCATAACAACTTATTTACCTGGCCTGGCATTAATATGAATCTTTTTCTCAGATGGTGTGGTCTTTGTACAGAATTAATTTCAATAAAATGCATAGAGCAATGATGATTAAAGATTATTAAATGCCTCTAAATTGTAAATTTGTAATTTTTAAACTATTTGGACTTTAGCCATATATTTATCTGTCTTATTGAAGAATTGATCACTTTATGCCCCTTACTATTCTTGATTATTCTAACTTTTCTGTATTGATTTTTTCAGATTATTATTGTCACTATTTGGTCCCAGAGTAGGAACTAGATTGATCTCATATTGTTACAGAGTAGGAGGTAGATTGATATTAGAATGTTCGAAATGCTTATGCATGTATGCCAGAAAAATTTGTGCAGAAATGCAGTGGTAAGAGAAGTGCTTTACTTATATGTGGAAGTTCCTATAAGCTTGATGCACCTGTTATCAGCATTGAACTTGAGAACAAACCAACATATATGACACTTTAGAGGCTTCATTTTTCGGTTGACCTAAGATGGTGTTCTGGTGTCAACGAACTCATTATCTTGTCCTTTCCTTTTGTATATAGCTTTCTATTCAGTGTGCAAAGAACCTTGCTTGGGTCTTCTCTTGATATTGGGTGGTTGCAGAGGACCAAACAATTACCCGTAGTGGAGGATGGTACAACACGTTTCATGGAACTGCTTCATGATGTCAGGTACCTGACTTTTCCCATGAGAAAATCAAAATAAGTTCAATCTCAAGTATCTCAGATGCCTATGTTTTTAGCTAGTTTGATGGTCTACTGTGTCAGCCATCTCTCTGTATCAGACAGATCAGTTCTGAACTTCTGCTATTTGCCCTCCTAACTTCCCTTATGTTGAATTTCATCACTTGCTATTTAATATTTTGCTTAATGGGTGTGCTAATTACGTGCTTCGACTGCTTTAAACTATCGTGAATCTGCTGGTGCCTTTCTTATTTTTCTTTTTGGATCCGTTGATAGGAAAGATTCCTGTTTTTTTTTTTCATATAGTTGTGAATGTGTAAATGATACTGGTTCACTTTTTAACCATGATGGCAAAGAAGTTCAAATATTTCCATGAAATTTCTGTATGACCATCTTGATTGGACTTTAAATTATGAATTTAAGTCAAATGTTCCATGTTTTGGATTCATCAATCACAGTTCAACTAAGGAAAACATCTGTTTTGTAAAGCTATTCAACTGTTGCAAAATGAACTTTGTTCTACAAGGTAATTAAATTTTTAGTTTTAAATTTAAAACCTTTTGAGGCTGCATGCAGTTCTAGATTTCCTTTTAAGTAATTTTCAATTGCATCTGTGCCTCCTACATTCCTAAGTTCAAGATGATATGGAGGAAAGAGTAGAAATCGATTACGTTCTGTACAGGCAGTGTGAGGTAGAGCTACTGCATAACACATGCAGTATGTTGATGAATATGAGCTTCATATATCTCATTCTTGTAGAGGCACACATATAATTCTACAGTTTCGAGGCATTGTTTTGGTTACTCATAACAATATAGGTATCTTCTATATCAACGTTTTGGTGCTTAGATGAGGATGATGATGATGCCATTTTCCATCTTCACATTTTCAGAAATGGTGTGCACTGCCTTCCTAACAATCTGGTTTATTTGTTGATTCCTGGTAAGGTTTAATTTTATTCTATAAAGTATCAAAACACCAATAGTTGGTTATCTAAGACGCATTAAATGGTTCAATTGCAGGCCTTTTCAGTAACCATGGTTCGTTGTACTTTGTAAATACTAAACGATGTTTTTCCAAGATGGGTCTAACTTGTCATATTGCCAAGATCCATAGTGAGGTGCTGATTACTGGCTGAATTTTAGCATATATTTTCAAGTTATATG
The DNA here is from genome assembly GCA_037833815.1 of Zingiber zerumbet. Taxonomy (NCBI): domain Eukaryota; kingdom Viridiplantae; phylum Streptophyta; class Magnoliopsida; order Zingiberales; family Zingiberaceae; genus Zingiber; species Zingiber zerumbet. Next base: position 5,049 of record JBBMJZ010025589.1, read on the forward strand.
GTATATTGACTGAAAGAAATTCAACATTAATGTTAATCAACTTTCTATAAGTGTCTCTCATCAAATATTGCTGTATAATATTCTCTCCTTTAGTCTATGTTTTTCTACACTATCATAGTGATTGCTACAACATGTCCACTAGCATTGTGCTATTTCTTGGTTTGATGCCAACATTTTTTCCTCTGTTTGCGAAATATTTGTGAACTCATTTGAAATTTGGATATTGGTAGAATTGGAATTTCTAAGAGGCTATAATCTATATTCTAGTAATTCGGATAATGACAATGCAGTAGATAATTGTGAGTTTCTTCAGGCTCTACTGAATCTACCAATTATTTTTGGAATATTCTTGTGTCTTCCTATAGCTTAAAAGTTATAATCTACTTTAAATCGTTCAAGAGAACATTAGTTTTTGTATCTGATCTCAATTTCTTGTTGCTACATCCTTGGCATTCATTACGGATCGAAGCCTCAGGCCAGCTGCAAGGGGCTTGGGTGACTCAACCACTGGTTTGAGTGTATCGGTAAATCTTATCTCAACGATTTGTTTTTTTTATAGCTTGCCTCCCTAACTCTGTGTTAAAGTCACAATGTCGTAACTAGCTACACGATAACTTGATTGTTTTGTGGAATGGATTCCTTGATTGGTAAATAGAAAAAAATAGTTATCTTTTTGAATGTCCTCCTTGTGGAGTTTTACTGTCATTGCTTGTAAAACCTAAAGATATGAATATTCATTGGAGCATTTGTTTTTAAGAAATGAATTGGTAAGAGCTTATTATCTGGAAAATAAACTAATCCATTATCCTAGTTTTCATTCTGGTAAGCTCCTCACAGGAAATTAAGTGGATGACAGGTTGACTTACTATGTTTTTAGGCTTCCGTGGAGAAAAATTCATGGGAGCTCAAGCAATACATTGAGGAACTGTACTGGGGATCGGGAAAGCGTGTGATGCTTCTCGGACATAGCAAAGGCGGTGTTGATGCAGCAGCAGCACTTTCGATCTATTGGTCCGACCTCAGTGACAAGGTTGCTGGATTAGCACTTGTTCAGAGCCCTTATGGTGGTTGTCCCATTGCTTCTGATATCCTGCGAGAAGGTCAGGTTGCCGGCCAGGAGGCTCGACGGATCATGGAATTTATCATATGCAAAATAATCAAGGTAACTACCATTGCATTCCGGTAAAGATGGGATTTTTCCAAATCGTTGCTAGGTGATGGTCTTTTAAATTTCAACCATACTTGTCAACAGGGGGATATGAGATCTTTAGAGGATCTTACTTACGAAAAGAGAAAGGATTTCATCTCAAAGCACACGCTTCCTTTGGGACAGATCCCACTAATTTCATTCCACACGGAAGCTAGCATTGCTCCTGGAGTTCTTGCCACAATGTCTCACATCGCCCATGCTGAGCTCCCATGGCTTCTTCCCCTTCCTCGTTTCCTACGGTGGTTTGAATCTGAAAATTTTGGCGGGAAAGTTCCTGTCATCCTCCCGGCATCTGCTGCAATGGCGATTACTGCATTGCACATGAAGTTACGGTACGGAGAGCCAAGCGATGGACTGGTGGCGAGGTGCGATGCGGAGGTTCCTGGGTCAGTGGTTGTTAGACTAGAGAAGAAGCTCGATCATTCGTGGATGGTTTACTCATCCCTCAGTAAGGACCAGCTTGAGCCGGATGCTAGTGAGATGTGTGAAGCTCTACTAACCATGCTCGTAGAGATTGGAAGGAGAAAGAAGATGCAGGGAGACCAAGTGGAGAACTCCATCTAAAGAGGTCAGTTTTTGCGAGGTCGTAGACACCAAGTCACCAGCCATCACCAGTTTTAAGAATAAGGCTACTCAAACATATATAATATACCTCATGTCAATGTTTGTTGGTATCTAAATTAGCGAAGAACATTCTAGTTAAATTGCTCAACTAAGCATTTATGTTTTGACTGATCAAGCTTAAATTTGTTCTTATAGTTTAAAAAAAAAAAAAGGATTCACGTCTAGACTAGAATAAGAAAGCAGAGATTCCTGTTGGATTATTCTTTTGGACATAATTTCTAGGACTTAGTTGTTTAGACATATAGCTTGGCAGCTTATATCACTGCTTTATTTAGGATTATAAACTACATAAATTAAAATTATATTTGATAATGTATATCAAAATAATTATAAATAATCACGGCCGGCAGATGATCGGTCGCCGCTGGCGATCAGCGGATGGGTGAGCCGCAGGCTGGGGGAAGCCACTAGCTTCACCGCCTTGGGCGTGGTCAGCCCGAAGACGTCTCCCATGTCGATCTCGCCGGGCTTCATCCCTTTGGGCAGCGTCCAGTCGAAGCAGTGCACAAACTGCGCCACCGCCAGCTCAAGCCCCAGCAGTCCCAGTTGCATCCCGGGACACGACCGCCGGCCAGACCCGAAGGGCAGGTACTCGAAGAAGCCTCCCTTGAAGTCCAGTCCCTCCGCCTCGCCGCCCGGCGCGAACCTCGCCGGCCGGAACTCAGACGCGCCCTTCCACAGCGCCTCGCTGCGCCCGATAGCCCAGACGTTGACTAGCACCCTTGAATCCGCAGAGAGGAAATACCCCGACACCTCCGCGTCCGCCACCGTCTGATGCTGAAGAAGCGGGATCGGAGGGTGGAGGCGGAGAGTCTCCTTGGTGACGCACTTGAGGAAGGGCAGCTTCTCGAGGTCGCTCTCGCGGACCGGCCGGTCTAGGCCGACCACGCCGGCGAGCTCTTCCTGCAGGCGTCGCAGGTCGTTGGGGCTGTTCAGTAGCTCCGCCATCGCCCACTCGATGCCGGAGGCCACCGTTTCCGTCCCCCCAAACATCACGTCCTGCCACGTCACACCGTATTTAAATTAATCAAGTCATTAAAGAGGAATTTGGGCGGTAATAAGCAAAAATAATTAATAGTGATAATTAAGTTTCGAGAAGACAAACCATGATTAGGGCCTTGATGTGGTCCCTCGTCAACTTAAAGTTCCCCAACATCAGTTCATCCTTCTCCGCCGCTCCTCTGCCCCCATCGCCGGCGCCGGCGGCCTCGTCCAGGAACACTAGCATCTCGTCCACCATGTCTCCGTCGGTCGCATCCGGCGCCTTCGGGTTGGCCATGTGTTCGTCGATGATCTTGTCGATGAATTTATCCAGCGCTTCCCTGGCGTCCTATATATACATTATTCGATAGCATTCCAGATTAAACTTTGTGATGAGATTAAAATTCACAACTAATTGATTGATGACCTTGAGGCGCTTGTTGAAGCCTTGCGGATCGAACCAGCTGAACCAGGGGAAGAAGTCGGAGACGTTGAACTCGCCGAAGAGCTTGGAGAACTCCGATATGATGGCTATGAACTCGTCCTGGTGCCTGGCATCGCTGCTCTGCTGCGTCCCGAACGCCGCCCGGTATGTGATTCTCATCGTGAGTTTGAAACTGAGCTCGCCGATGTTTACGGCGGCGCCGGAAACGGCCTTCTCTGCAACGGCCTGAACCGCAGCAGCAGAGTAGTCCCTCACCTAGAAAAACCCAATTAATGCGCGCGTTTAATATTTTTTTTAAAAAGGACCTACAAGTTTACCGGAGTCCATGACTCGGCGCGCTTCTTGCTGAAGAGCTTGACGACGCAGAGCTTTCTCATCTGGCGCCAGAACGATCCGTAGTTTGCGAAGGCCATGTCGGCGCGGTCGTAGCTCAGGTAGGCGATGGCGATCGTCGCCGGCCGGTTGGCGAAAAGGGCGTCCTGCACCTGCAGCACCTGCCGCGCCATCTCCGGCGTTGACACCACGAACACCCGCCGGGCCCCCAGGCGCAGGTGGATCAGCCCCACGCCGGCGGCGTAGCGCTCGCTCAGCTTCGCCAGGCCGCGGTGCGTCAGCTGGTCCATGATCAGCATGTTGCCGATCACCGGCAGCGGCGGAGGCCCCGGCGGAAACGGCAGTTTGTTCCGACGGCGCAGTTTCGACGCCGTGACGAATAACAGCACCGCCAAGGCCGGCAGAAGAAAATTGGCCAACAATTCCGTGAACACCATCGCCATGGCCGATGAATTCTCTTACCAAGAAATATTATTGAAGAATCAGCATACGATATATATATGAAATTTGTGGTTTTTTAAAAATAGAACATTTATTATTTATTATGTTTGGTTAAATTTAATTTACTTCCCATTTAGGATGACTCGCCGCCTTATTGGAAATAAATTTATTAGATAAAATATTTTTATTTTGTCTATATATTTTTTTAAATTGGTCTCCTTTCAAGGATTCATCTTTATGGAAATAGTTCCAAATGGAACCAGGTATAATTTAAATATGGAAGGATACACCAATATAATTATAAAAAATAGAGATTTTATTAATGAGAAAATATTACACATTTATGCTTGCAAAATTGCCGTTACCTTTATAGCATGTAACTTTATTCTTCTTTATGATCGTACAATCTTCTCCTCGTAAGTTTAATACAATCTTAAATACACATTTAATGCCTATGGTTTATACATCTTCAGTACAAAGTTAGGATCTCCAACGGCAGGTTTATAAAAGGTTTGTAAAATTAAAAAATATTATTAAAAAAAGTTTTTATGAATGTAGAGATGAGGTTTGAGATTTTTAATTCAAGAGCTGGTTTAAAAATTTAAACTTGCTTTTTTATTTTAAAAGTAGAATCACTAATTAATGTCTATGATGAGCTCTTTCCAAATAATTAAAAATAAATTATTTAATAAAATATTTAATTATAATATTTTATTTCATAAATAGTTAATAATAATTAAAATGATACTCTTTTTCTTTTGAAAATAAATATATTTGAGATAGGTTATATGTTCGTGTTTTTGGGGGTCTGCTGCCATGTCCTCCTCTCCTCCTCACCGGAGACAACGCCGACCGCCTCGCAACATCGGTGATGACTACCTCTCCTCTTCTTCTCCTCCTCGTGACGTCACCGCTGGATCACTGGATAGACCGGCCATTGTTCCTCTACCCCTCCCTGCTCGCCGGCAGAGGCCCGCGACCGCTCTTTTCTTCTGCCCTGTCTCCTCCGCCTCCCTTCGGCACTGACGCAGTCGAGCAGCCCCGCCGTCGCCTCTAGCAGTTGTCGTTGCCGCTTCCTGCGGTCACCATCGTTGCCACCAGTGCACACCGCTGCCCCCAGCGGACTCCGCCACTTCCAGTAGGTATTGCTGCCGGTAGCCACCGTCGCCGGCAGCCGCTACCGCTCCTTCCGAAGGCTCCACAGCTAGCTCCGGCGTCCTGACAGTCCGCATCGACGGCTGTACATTTGTTGTCTCCACTGCTTTTAGCGTAGATCCGGCCCTCCGTGGTGTTTCTGGACTTCCGTTGTGTTTTCCGGCCAGCGAGCCGTGATGCTCTGCTATTTGTATTACTGCTATGATGGTGAGACATTTTACCAGCCG
>JBBMJZ010025612.1:0-10463 GCA_037833815.1 Zingiber zerumbet
GTAATCTTTCTTTCTAATGTCTCTTGCATCCTCCTATTTAAGTTGGACTTCTTGTAAATTATACAATAATGAAAAAGGTTTAAGTTCTTTTTCTCTTCATCCAATTCCACACTTCTCATATTGAATCAGTAGATCATGAGCTATAAACTTGGGAGCAACTTCTGAAGAATCTACGAGAAAACCTTCTTGCTGCCCAAAATCGCATGAAACTTCAATATGATTCATCCCATCGAGAGGTACAGTTTGTGATAGGAGATATGGTATTGTTAAAGCTTCAGCCTTATCGCTAAGTAAGTTTGACATCCAAGAACCGTTCAGAACTGTCTCCTCGCTTTTATGGGTCTTTTAAAATCATTGACCACGTGGGTCACGTTACTTACAAACTCCAATTTCCAGACCATGCCAAGCTCCACCCAGTTTTTCATGAGTCCACTTTGATGAAATATCACGGCAGCATCCCTAGCTTCCCCACTCTTCCACCCATACATCAAGAAAGATTACATTCCTTCTCCTTTGGCGGTTCTCATCTATCGCTCACACTGTGGACGCTCCCAAATTCTGGTTCATTGGGAGGGCTTATCCCCCAGTCGAGGCTTCATGGGAAGGCGTAGTGGCTATCATGGAACATTACCCATCATTCGTGTTTGCTGACAAACCCGTTTCTCGAAGGGAGTAATGTAGACCGAGCCCATGCAACAAAAGAGAATTTGGAGCTCATCAAATACAAGTGATACACGCATGGCAGATTTAGAAAGAATGGTGTATATCAAGAGAATTGATTTAGCCATAGTAAATAATAATTTATAGTAATTGTTTTTATTTGAGCCAAGTATCTTTTATTCTAAGTACAATTGTGTCTTGTATCTTTTTATTTTTGGTAAGAATAACCTTTCTTATTCAATGGTTGTTTTCTTCCTTGGTCAGGACGGAACGTGCTAGTTGTATTTAAATGGATGGAATAATGCAATAAAGATTACCATTGAGTTTTTTTAAAAAAAAATCAAATCCATATATCGAGAGCTCTCTAATTTCCTCAAGTCTCAAATCCCCCTACCACCATAGGTTGTCAAGGTCGTACAACCAAGAAGACAAAGATTGATCCTGCCGATCAGCCGGTAAACCGTCCCATTACGCGATCCATAGCCAAGGGTCTCGACAATATATCAATGAGATAATTTTATTTGGCTTTAATTAAATATATTTAAATTATCCCAATCATAGTTGATTAAAATTATTAACCTAAAGTTATTTAATTAAACTCTAACTTACAACTTACTTGCATACTTTGTGACGAGTTCGACGTGCCATCGGGCCCGGGTGACGCATCCGGGCTCGTCACCGGGCACGAGTGATGCCTCTGGCCCAGGCGATGAGTCTAGGCTCGTCGTCGGGCTCGAGCAACGCTTCTGGCCCGTCTCCAAGCTCGAACGGTGCGCCCAAGCTCGTGTGATGCGTCCGGACACGTCACGGCGGTGAAACGGCTGTGGTTTTAGGCGCGGTAGTGGCGGAAAGAGGTGAGTTACTGTCTATGGCACCATATGAGGCGGAACAGTTGATGCCCCCTCCCACCTATGCGGTGCCTAGGCAGTCGTCTCAGCCGCCATTTAGAACACTTCGATTAGCTGAACAGGAATTTCCTACTCCATTAGGTTTCACTTCAAAGTTTCATTATTCTGATCAACCCTTTACAATTCTCAAAAGCTCTGGCCGGTATAAACTACATCTACACTTGCAGGAGGTCTTTGCAGCTGTTCAAAACTCTTCATATTTCTATAGCTAGTTTGTCGTGGTAATATGAATGTCTGTCCAAATCATGGTTAATGGTTGTACTTGCTCTGTATTAACTGGCTCTAGTGGATGCATCAATTGTTTCTTGCTTTTATATATAATACACGAAGAGATTTGAATTTCAACTACTTTCTGTGCTGCAGTTCATCGGGCACCACCTCCAGCGCCTGCACAAGCTGTGGCTCTGTCCTTGAAGGGATTTGGATCAGTATCACTCAAGCTTGTCATCTCTTTGCTGTTCCCACCAGTCCACCTCAACATTTTTATAAACACAAGTTTCTAGTTCTAATCGATGGAAATAGCTAATTACCTTTGCGTATCCTCGTTTAGGTATAACACTCAGCACAGGCAATATTATTGCTCTCAGACCAGTCAGAGGTCATTATGAGGCCTCACGCGTTCAAGCATGGGACTGGTATCTGAAGCCGCTGTTGGCCTGCTGCAAGAACTGCTGCCTCACTGGTAATGCCATTACTACTGTCTACTGATGCGTGCAGTATCACTGAAAAGTTTTCCAGGATATATGAATTTTCAATGTTGGAATTCATACATACTTGATACTTGACATTAAAGTTGTTTTCTTTTCAACACTTCTGGCAGTGCATTAATAATTAAGGTAGAAGTCAGCAAATGGTTGTTTCAATTTCGACATGCAGACTGAGAGTTTCTGGTGATTCACGGAAGGGCAGTGCTAAAGGGCTGTTTCAATTAGTTAGAATGAACTCTTTTTTTTTCTAATTTGTAGGGTCATTATTAAGAGTCATATTTTATGAGCCGATTATATCATTTTCCATCTATTTTCATATGTAGTTTTTAAAAATTATCTCTATATTATTGATTAATTGTATTTCCAAGATGACTTACATTTATTAAACCCTTTAAATTCATTTTCTAGCTGGTTAGATTTTAACCATTTAGATTTATCATTCGCTCACGGAATGCCTGAATCTATTAAGAATTTAACCATAATGCCCTTGGAATGCCATGAAGTTAGTCCATGTGCAAATGCATCTCAAAGTTTCTTTAAATGTTCCCTTGGTCTTTCATCTTTCACTCTGAGCTTAGAAATTGTTAACAAATAAGTAACTGGAATGATTGATCCGGTGCCATTTATGCATACTAAGCTTGGAGCTCTGGTGCAACACCAAAACAAAATAAGCTTCCCTCTCTTCGTTTTTCCTGTCGCAGTATTGTTGCTCTCTTGGTTATTCAAAGGGCATTATGGTTTTCTTCTGCTGGTAGGACTTTTTTCCTTTGTTCTAGCATAAGACTTCTCATTCTAATTTTGCTTTCAAGTAGATTAATAACGCAAGTTTAAGTTGTGGAATCTAGAGTGCCTGTGTGGAAACAGACAAGTTTTGATTATTTGGCTAGCACAAGAGCTTGTTCTTGCCTAGTGGGAATTAAACTCGAGTTGATTATGATGGTTGGCATATATTGACCAGCAAAATCATTAGACTAGCAAGCAATAGTAGCTCAAATCTAATAATAGCGGTCAAGCTAACCACCTTCTAAGACAAACACAACAAAGCTCTGATAAAGCTGAATAACTCTGAGAATAGTGGTTAAGACAGCCACTTCAACAAACAATGCTACAAGAAAGCTAAATTGAGTAAGTTCTGGATGAGCTTCACTAGAAACTAGAAGTAGATTCTTGATAGAAGCGAAAAGCTTGCATGCATTTCTTATGAGATGAGATCAATGCCTTGGAGCAGTAGAGCATCAGACAAGACCCTATTAGCAGCCTCTGAGGGATGGAAACTATCCCAAAACACATAGCCAGTGGCATTGCTGCATGTCCCTGGTGCTCTTGTATTGCAAAGAAGTGATGTCTCAATTGTCCCTGTGCCACAGCAAGCTCTCCTTGACTCGAAGAAACCTTGGGGGCCAAATCAACATGATTGTTAGTAATTTGTCAATGAAACTTTTTGCATACTTTTTAGTGAATTAAATAATGGAAATGTGCTCCAAAACATTTTCAAGGTGCGCGTACCACTGTTCCCAGGATTGTTGATCAAGTCCAGGAGAGGCTTATAGATGTCAAAGATGACTAGCCTCAGATCACCATGACTTCTTTTCAGAGATTCAGCGGCCACGTTGATCTTCTTGTTGAAAGCAACTGCATCGTTATTGAGTCGTGTCACGCAGCCATTATTGCCACCACCAAACAAAGTAATTGCTGCTGGAAGGCAACCCATTGGTGGTAGAGAGGTCACACCGATCCTACGTGCTCCTAAATTGTACACACTCTGATTCACGCAATAGTTCATTATCAGTGTCATGAGTGATGAATGATTCATAAATGCCTGTAAGCTGAAAGAATCAGGGTTTTGTATGGTAGCTATAATTGTATGGAAAGGTTGGTGACCATCTGAATTGTTCTTTCAAGAAAGCAATAACTCTTAATCTCCTTGTTAAGTTGAACTGACAATTTATATCAAGAAAGCAATACCTCTCAATGCCTGTCTGATACTTGCATGAAGAAATAGGAGTTGGTAAAAATGATGCAGTATGTAGATTATTTTTTGCTTCTTTTTTTTTTTATGCATGTTGATCCTTGAGGCAAATATGTCTATGTAAATGCTTCTTTGTTATGCGATCATACGAGTAACTTTGTGAAGTTTTGCAGAGACTGCACCTGAATGAAACTGGTAAAAGATTGCACCAGCAAGTCAGAGAACTGATCGGAGGTGTAGGTTCCACCAAGCAAAGGATTTATGTAGTAGTTCTGGATGTAATCACTATTTCCAGAGCTGAGAATGTAGATGGAACCGCTGAAGAGGGATCTTGCTCTTTCTCTCCCGGCAATTTTTTCCACCTTGGACTGGAATTCCTTGTAGTACTGCACCTGCTGGGTTAGAGGGATTGCTTGCTGCCATTGGAGAACCATTTTCTCATGAGAACCATTAAACTAGCTATGGAAATCCACAAGAAAGGAAGTCTGAAAGCACTAACATAAAGGTTTGCAGTGCTGTTCAAGTATCCAGACGCAGCAGAGGCAAAGTTGGCACCATTCAAGATATTGTTTCCTGTAGCTTCATTGCTGAGGTAGGCTGGTGGATACGAAGTGAATCCGAGGTTCTCAACTGCATGGAAATAAAAGAAAGGTTAAAACTAGCAACTTCTTCTGTCCATAGAAGGATTGTTCGATTCATGGCGATCACAAATAGAAAGTACATGTTCTTCATGGACAAACAGTTTGTGGGACAATACTAAAGGGTGGTTCTGTACCGGTGAAGTCAGTTGCAAGCTTGCCATTGCAAAACCTTCCCGTTGGCGTGTGCTGGGTAAAATCTCTTCCATAAGGGGGGAAGTTGGCCCTGACAAGAGTGGCGAGGTTGTTGTTGTTACCAGCATCGACGACGGAGTCTCCAAAGATCATGACACCAGGGACCAGCCCTTGCCCTACAGAGACTTTCACAATTGTAGCCAACACAGCAGCAACAAAAGCCAGATTCATGGCTGCACCAGCTTTGCCTCTCCAAACCTCCATTGGTGGATTCTCCAGTGGCTCGCCCAACTGTTGTTCAGTGAATACTGTTGCGGAGAAAGGGGTAGATGGGGGTGATTTAAGAAGGCGAGGGAACTGACGAATTAAATGCGGGCAGAGCTGCATCAAAAGGTGAGCAGTTAAAGTGCCATAACTGATGCGAGAGACTATGCATGGAGCTTTCAGTACTTCTCTCACTGCAAACTGATGCCATGCTGCAGTTCCTCGTTATTTTGATGGAGGAAAAAATATTGGTAAATTTCTTAAGTTTAAACACTGAAAAGTTTTTATACATCATTGTGGCAGTTTTGGTGGACCGTGGACTTGACGGTAAGCATCGAAGCATTATGAATGACCACCATCTTCTTCTTGCTATATGAATGATGACTCAAAACTGGAGAGGAATTTATCATAGCATATCAGCTTTTCTAAACTCATAATTTACTTTAAATTTTAAACTTTTATATCAACTATTCTATTCATTTTCTAAATTTAAATTTTATAAATAATACTTCTTTAAATTAAAAAAATAAAATACATTTCTAAATATTAAAGATAAGGCAAGTGCTTAGTAGGAGGATTTAGGAGGCTGAAATATAAATGAAATATGTTTCATTCTCATTCTTGGTATTTGGTAGACAGAATCAGAATCAAAATATGAGTTTGATACCTCTGATTTTATAACCCACCTCCCTAGATTATCACTAAAATCATTCTCCTCTATTCCTTCCCCATTTTTTCGGACACCCCAACTCTAGTCTCTTTCCTTTTTTTCTCTTTTCTTTTTCTTCTCTACCCCTCTTCTTCCCCACCTTCTTCCTCCCCATTCTTCTTCTCCTCCTTCTCCTCCTCTTTTTCTTTTCTCCTCCCTTTTTCTCTTCCTCTCTTTCTCTCAGCAACCCCCTTTCTTCTCCCCCTTTTTCTCATCACCTATTTCTCCTCCTCCTCCCTGCTTGGTTGTCCAAGCTCTTCCACCCCTTCTTTTCCTCTTCTTTTTCTTCCTTTCTTCTCCTTTTTCCTACTTTTTTTCTCCTCCTTCCTTATTCTCCCTGTCCCATCCCATATTTGTTCGAACCGAAGCTGCAATTGAAAGGAGGGGGTTTTTGATTTTGGGACAAATCAAGATTGTTGAAGAGGGGAGTTTAGGGTTTGGAAAAGATGTAATATGAAGAATTCATATAAAAATTACATCCCAAAATTTGGTAATGATAGTGTTTGTGAAGAGGGGAATTTTTTGTCAAAAATTCTTTCAGGCCGTGTATGGTGTTTATGTTTTTTGGTTCTAAATAATGTTTATCTGTTTATTATTTTAGGCATGACTGTGAGTTGATCTATTTATTTTTGTTCAACGTTTATGTGATATCGGATACTATGAATGATTTTTTGGAATTATAATTTTTCTTAATTGAATGACTTATGCTCTCTTTGCTTGTCTGTATTAGATTTAATTTTGGATAATTGTAAGATGAATATGTTTGATACGAAGACAATGGTTATAGAGAATGGTTGTTTTGTATGTTTTTTGTTCTGATTTATTATTGGTGACATCAGTTATTATATGATGTAGATAAACATGACACGACCACCATTTAACTATAGAATACGTTGATTAATGTGCATTTTGTGGAATATGTATGGAATGCTCATGATTTATTTAGTTGTCTTATTTTATTAAATTACAATACTTGTGTATCATCAAAGTAGGATTCATGAAATAAAAAGTAAGGAGGACAAACAGATTGCACGTATGGAATGGATGTTCAGCCTTACAGAAGAGATGGATGAAATAAATATTAGTAAACTTTGAATGGATAGAAGAACATTCAGGATATTGTGTGATATGGTATAAGACATTGGAGGTTTAAAGGCCGTAAAAAAATGCCACAGTTGATGAAATTGTGGCCTTATTTGTCTACGTGTTGGCATATCATAAAAAAATCGAATGATTAGTCTCTTTTTTAAACGAAGTTGGGAGACATTGAGTCATCATTTCAATCTATGTCTTCAAATAATTTTACAACTGCACAATATATTGCTCAAGAAACTTGAACCGACACACAATGACTGTGAAAAAGATAGATAGAAACCATTTAAGGTAAGAATTTTTAAATCACCTATAATTCTTTAGTTTAATTGTATTTTTTATTTCAATTTATAATTCTAATAATTACCTCTAATTATTACAATTAAAATTTATTATAGAGTTATTTAAGTGTTGTAGAGGTACTTTTATCCAAATGATACTCCCTAAAGAAGAAAAATAACTTTATCGCACAAGAAGGGGGATTGCAATAAATGTGTTGGGAGTGTGTTGCTCACTCCCATCTAAATGTTTTATCTAGATGGGAAGATTCTACCCATGATGGTCGGGTACTTCATCTTGCCATCAGTAGATCATATGGTCTTAAAATCCTCCAAGGTAAATAACAAATACTTTTTTAGTTTGAAGTTGGAATCATGATGGAGTTTCAAATTTCTGGAATAGGTACATTTATTAATTTAACTAATGTCCTTTGTTTATGTTGTTATTATTTGGTCGATGTTGGATATTGCAACTCAGATAGATTTATGGGACCTTATCGTGGGCATAGGTATCATCTCGATGAATGGGAAGATCGTCATCCCAAGACATGCAAAGAATATTTTAACATGAAACACTCTAGAGATAGGAATGTTATTAAGAAGTGTTTTGGATTGTCGAAGGGTAGTTCGAAAATCTTAGCTTCCCCTTCATATTTTCCAATGCAAACCCAAGTTCGTATTTTCTTTGCTTGTTGTTTGTTTCATAACTTGTTTTGTAAATTTATGAGTCATGATCCTCAAGAGTGTATCCCTAATGAAGATGAACAGAGTGAAGATGATGACAATAATTGCGAGACTAAAACAGAGTACATACAGATAATTACCCCAACTAATTAGCATACTACATTTAGGAATAATTTAGCACTCCAAATGTTTAACAATTGGAAAAATGAAATATTTGATATGGAACAACTTTCATTGTTGTGATGTTTGTTCTATTTTCTATGCAACTTTGTGAAAACTTGTTTCTCAGTACTCCTATTATTTTCACCCTAATATGCTTGATGTTTTATGTGTTAACATTCTTTCAACTTGATTTGATATTCTTGCAATTTCATTATCATATAATGTGTCATATTATGAAGTTAATGATTATGGCATTTATGTTTCTTGTGACTTTGATACTGAATCTGTGGGAAAGAATGCAGCATGAGAAAGAGGTAAAAACAAAGTTTTCTAGATGGAAGAGGAGAGCTGGACATTAATAAGATGTTTGTAGGATATGACAACCAATTCTCTTTGGAAAATAGAAGGAGGGTTCAAGAACAACTTCATGGTTGAGATAAGAAGGATTATAATCCAAAACCTACCAACTTTCACAAAATATGTCAGTCATATTGAATGTAGGATTAAAACCTTAAAGATGAAATTCCACACTATCAATGAAATGTACAAGCAAAGTGGTTGTATTTGGAATGATATCTAAAAGAAGATAGTTTGTGAAGAAACATAGTATCTTGAATGGATTAAGGTACGAGTATTAATCATTATTAATTTTTTTCAAATTATAATATCATTTATGGATATGTTATGCTCTTGGTGATAGGTGTTTATAGCTGTAAGTTCCTTGACTTTGTTAAATTGATTGTTATGTTCTTCTTTTGGACAGAATCACAATGACGCCAAAAGTCTCTATAATGTATCATTTCCTTATTTTACAAATTTCAAAGTTAGAGATGGTATATAATAAAGACAAAGCAATAGGCCTTGTCGAGGAGATCCTACGATGACTGCACAAAACATCATTGATGTAGATGTTGAGTTCACCATATCAGATGACAATTCACCTGGTAAAACAGGAGTTGAAGTTGATTTGATGCCAAATCACCAACCTTTTGTTACATTAAGGGCGTCTCACTCTAAGGATAAAAAAATTATCCACTGACAAAGTTCAAAAAGTTTTGAAGAGGGCAAAGAATGCAGTTGTGCAAAATGTCGATTCTGACTTCAAGTTATTCAGTGATTAGGTTGAGGGATTTATACAATTGTTAGCTCATACCTTGGGTCAATGTCATCTTAAACCAAGGTATATTCTCAAAAATGCCATAAAGTTCTTGAGATGTTGGATAAATATGAGTTCGTTGGTAAAACACATACAAGACTACTCAAGCAATTTGTGAAGATTCTACGAAAGTTGAGTTATTGTTCAATTTAAATTCCTCTAAAGTTGAAGGTTGTGCGCTCAGTTGACTGTGATAGTATGCTTGTGATGATGTTGGATTTGATGAATACATTTTTGCTTCTCCCACTTTTGTTCATTAATCAAGTCATTGATGCGAGGGCAAGACAATATTATCTTACGTAGTAAACACAGTAATATATGATTATTGTGTGTATCGTTGATATTGTCATAAATGTTTTGATTATGTAAAACCATTGATAGAATTGTTGTGCATAAGTTAATATATGATGATGGTTTATTTTTAAGATAATTGTTGTGTTCTATTATGTCTTTTTGTAGGTTGGGATGAAGGAAAAATACTCACCATATTATATTACGTTTTTTTAATAAAATGGGTATGTCTATGACTATGTATATGCCTATGTAATTATTTTTATATTTTACTTATGAGGGTAAAACGAGAATTTTGTTTGATTCTCATTCCAAAATTTAAGTCAAACCAGGTAACATTAATGGGAATATTACTCATTCTAGTATCTATACTAAATATCATCAATTCAGCAATCATTTCCATTGACATTAACCCCTCTATCAAAATCCATTACCATTCTCATTGCCGAATGTATACCAAGCACCCACTAAAAAAATAAAGGTAATATAAATTTTAAGATAGCTGATATAATGTATAGTAACAAATGATTAACTAAATTTAATAAAGTTAGTAATTTATCCTAAATTTTAGAAATATTATAGAGAAACTGATGTGAACTCTCTTAGGCTTCCTTGTGAGGGACTAAGAAGAGACACCAGCCAAGGATAGAGCATAACAACATGATAATTTTCTCCTAATTTGATGAAAGATTCGATATCCAATCCGAATGAAGGAAGATATGGAGGAATTATCAATATCCGATATCTAACCCAAATACCAGATTAAATTTTATATATATATATATATATATATATGTACTGTCTGAAAAG
>JBBMJZ010025652.1:0-10461 GCA_037833815.1 Zingiber zerumbet
TGCCTGGGGTTAACGTTTCCGCTATGCACTTTTCCACCTGTGTACCTGCATTTACCTCCCTCCATATCCGTAGGACCGGTACTAAGGGGGCCGCTAATGTGACGGTTCCACATTTTTTATATGATGAATTTTTGATAGACCAATCCATCTCGTCATGAATTAGTCTGTTTGTCCATATTACTTTTAATTATCATATCAAGATCTTTAAAACTCGGAATTAAAACTTGAGCTATGTCATGAACCTTATAACAATACAAGTTATTTGAATGGTATGCTTTGGCTTTTCTTCTTCTATTCTGAGGAGTTTTAATTAAATAACTAATCGTGTCTAAAATATTGTTTTGGGTTATATTATCTCATTTTCACTTTTAGCATGAGCATCCTTTTCACTTGCTCCCTCTATATTTATTAGAGTCATTACAGCTTAATGGGTGAAGAGTTTAGGAGAAGCAACACCAAAAGTCTACTAATTCAAACACTATTAGATATCAAAGCGCCGTGATTAAATATGACCACGGGGGAGGAATAAATTTTCTGACAATGAATACTCCTCGTCAGCACACAACAGAGCCAAATAAACTTCGCTTGAGAATTGAGGAAAATTCTTACAGTGTGACACAAGACAACAAGGGGACGGCAGTAGGAAATTGTCGTTGGCTTCTTGTATGGTTCAAAATATTCCATTAGTTTGCTGCCCATGAAGATATAATTAAACAAAAATAATTGAGAAAGCTGTAATGAATACGATGCTTGCGAGCTCAAAAATCAAGTTAACAATACCGAAATCGCTATTCTTTTGTGAGAGATATTACTGCTTGCTTTTTGCACATCATCAACACAGCCATTGCAATATAATGATAAGAAGGCAGTGCGAGAGATGAGATGTGAACAGATTTTGTGATCAGTAAATGCAGTTTTGGGCTTCCAGAGTGAGCACATCATCTGAAGAACTCCACACGACCTCCAATGTCTTTGCATAAGAGCTTCACCTCGGCAGCCAGTTTCTTGCTTTCACTAACCACCAGACTCGTCAGCTGATGCTTTGGCGTAGGTTCGTAAAGTCTGGCATCTACTTCTCTTCCCATAAGCAATGCTTGTCTTGCCGGCATCACGTTGCCCCACCAGAACTCGTAAAGGATTGTATGCATCAGCTTCCAATATGCACGATCCCGATATACACGAAATAGACTGCTGCCGTTGGGTGTCCAACAATAGAGATCGACCCATTCACGATCCATGACCTCCATCTGGCCCTGCACTTGAGGCATGTAGTAGTGTGGCATGATTTTCCATGGCACTGCAAACTTAGGCATGCCTTTATTGTATGGACATTTCACCTCCAAAATCCCACCATCTGGGTACAAACCAAGAAGTCCATCAGGAGATGCTCCAAGCCAATCAAGTGTAGCCTCGGTATGAACTGCAAAGCCTAAGGAACTAACATCTCTTCCGGTAATACTCTTGTACTGCTTTATAGCGGTAGGCTCATTAAGCACACCCCACTCCATTGCAGCCTTAGCAGATGCCTCCATCGCGTCGACTTCTGCTGTAAAAACCTTCTGATACCACAGTTCTGACCGACGATTGCCCTTCCAGAACCCCAAAGCCGTGCTGAAGGCACTTGTAGTTAGCTTCTCTCTCCGGAGAGTGAACCATTCCTCTGATCGTTGGGGTGCATCAAAAGTGAACTGGGCTGAGATTCCCAAGCCCAAGGAGATTTTATGGGTCACTGGTGAAGATTGCCGAGATAAAAGCAATAAGGATGCAGTGCAAGTTGTTGGAATGTATCCTTCATAATTTCTTTTGGATGGAAGAAATTTAGCATGTGCATAGCATGGGCTAGTCATTGAAGAAATGACCTGTCTATGGAAGCGGATTGGGTTTGGCTGGAGGGTGATAAGAGAAACCTGCACTGCAGATGAAGCAGAAAGAACCATATGATGAAGCATTTAAAGAAGTCCAAAAGATACTTTGTAGGAAATGTTAAAGTTCATTTAGAAGGAACATGCAATTGAGTGCAAGTTTGCAAAGGAATAACTTCACAATTTCTTTCCTCTGCCAAATTCTAAAATCAGATTACATAGTACAAATCAGGTGCAATGCCTTCCACAGATTCAATAAAACTGGTATTAATAAGAATAAATTCCTTGAAAGCAATGCTAAGTTTCTTTTGCAAGGTAGCATTAGGTCTGATGAAGTGTGAAGCAACTGCCTAAACGGATAAGTGCAGCAGTAGATGCCAAACTTTCAGGCAACTCAGGTATTAGCAAATTTGAATTAATTTACTTTAACTTGTTGCTGACATCTTTGAAATTGAATTGTGGTTCTATTTGTATACATAACAACCACCAAGATCTAAAACTAGAGACATTTTCTTGGGAAAATAAGAGTCCCAGCAAAGCCTCAGATCTATAAAATATAAGCTCCTACTTATTTTTGTAATTTTACTCAACTTATTTCTATATTCTCTTTCAATGGATTTTGATAATGCATCTTTCACTTATGGTGTATTTGACTCAGAGAAATTACTGTGCTATTCCCTGTGAATTCCTAAGAAATAACTATTTCTATGTTTAGTAGTAAAAATGACCATGTAATACCTATTTCAAGAATATCTATTTCAAATTCTTCCTTGCCACATCAGAAATCTCTTCCTTATCTATTTCATAGTTCTTTTAACACATTCGATTGCTTTGATCTGACCAATTGGATTGGTTGTTCGAGGGAGATGGACCAAGCAGTCTGAGTGGTTTAGACAGGCTGTACAGACAATCCAAACAGGTCGAGCAGTCCAGACGAGTTGGGTAGTTGGACAGGCCATGAGATCCAATGGACCCAATTGGATTGGTTGGTCTAGTTGATCTGATCAAGGCCAGTTGGGATCTAGTAGGTTGATTAGGGTGACTGAAATAGATTAAGTAATATATGCCAATTTTTTATTATATGAAGATATATGTTTATTTAAAAAACTTATTTCTTGCACAATAAGAATCAAATATAGGAATACTTATTCCTTATATATTTTGTTGTTTTATATTCCTTAAGAATAACTATGTTATTCTTATTTTTCTATTCTGCGATCCAAATGTACTATTAGAAGCATTGTTTTGCTTGCTTAGCTTATGGACTCTAACTATTGGCCTAGTTCACTAATCCAGTCTAAAGATTGCTGAATGCTTGAATCACTCTTTTACAAAGAAACTAAAGAATCCCCGCCACTAAACATTATTTGAATTTGTGCTCTGTACCTTCTTTTGATTTTAATCTTATGGTCAAATGTCACACCTCATCTAGGGTCGATCCACCAAAAAGCAAACTTCACTAGGTATGTGCAATCTAAAATAATATCAAAGCAGCAGCAGAACTAAACCACATACCTTGTTGAAGAAACGCAACCATCCACGAATATCTACCTCTCCCACTGAGAATACTCAACCTGAAATACGAGGAAACAAGAAAAGTAAGCACAAATGTGCAACCTGAATGACGGAAGATGACAAAATAGTGGATCAAAAATATAAAATTTGATGCAATAAATATATTATTAACATGGATATATGCTAATGATATTTCTGGAGCAACTTAAAAATATAAATCAACATATTGCAAAACTATATAACTCCGCCCATGACGAATTACCCTGTCATGGACAATCCCAAGCTCGGATAAAGGAAGAGGATGACATTAGGTTGCTAGCTAGTGTTAAACTACGGCAAATGTTCAATATTGTAGAACTATATGAAATCTATCACGACAATGTTTACAACATTGTCCACAATTATCAACAAAGTGCTATCATCGTCTCTAATAATTAAGAACCTATCTGCAAATACATGGGTCAAGTGCACCACAATAGAAGGTTGAACCCCCTATAAAATACATATGGGTCAAAGCTCCAATTAGGTGCAAATGGTTTGGAGCCCCACTTGAGATGCACATGTATCTTAAACTTAGATCACATGTCAAAACTACTAATTTTCATCCATTCAACTATTTATTCTATAGTATATATACTTGCAGATCTTACCACTATTAAAAAGGAAGATTTAACAAGATCACTATCTTTATCCATATTTAGCATAGTTATTATCATCAACGATATACAACATAATGCTCAACATAGTGAAAACAACTTATGCAGCACAACAAATTGTTCAACAAGAACTACAAATACGACTACCAGCATAATAAAGACAACAGGTAGAACCAGGTGTTATCTCTTCATACCTCTAGGTATAAAATCATGTGGTTCAACATGCATGCAAATCATCTATAATCAATAAGATGCAAGCAATGACGGTAAATCACTACACTTGTACAACGCTAAATTAGAACAAGAAAAATTAATTTCTCAGCAAGAGGTAGTATATTGAACCAAGTTACCAAACCCTAAAATAATATTGACAGCCACCTCTTTTGGCATTAACTACAAAGGTCATGGAGGCACCCACTCAGTTCATCAGATGACAATTGTAATCCGACTAGATTGATCATGGAATGTATATCACGATGCATGGGTCATACCACTCCCCACTTAGTTAACCAACTACATTAATTCCTATAATCACGATGCAGGAGTCACACCCATCCACTCCTCCGATCCTACATATTACTGCTACAACCAAAACACCCTTTAAATCAAGAGTCCACATTCCACACATTATTTATTGAACCATAATTCAGTCCTTATCATCCACACCATCGCTTTGATCAACGATGGCATAATACCTAATACAATGAAGCATGCTAAAAGAAGATTCAACTTGTCAGCCACGTCAATTTCAGCCCACCTTGCACTAGATCAATTAATTTAAATTAACTGCCAGAACATCAAGAACCAACTATAAAAGGGTCAATACCACAACTTATAAGTCTGTGATTACCATTATATGCAGAGAGATAGAAACCCGTCTCAAATATTCACTATGCTAGTCAGGTCAATGCTAGATTGAAGCACAAATCACTTAGAGTTTGATCTACATTATCATCAATCAACCATTAGAAGAGTGAATCAGTCAAGGATAGAAGTTAGTACACTAGGAACAAGATACCTCTTATTAACAAAATGATACGCTATTGACAAAAGAAAAAGAACTTAAATGAAGAACAATGTAACACAATTAGTTGAGATATCAATAAGGTATTATTGAATTCAAAAAGAGGAAAAGGAAAGGCCGATTGCACCTGACCACATATACTTACAACTTTGGCAATCTAAATTGCAGCAATAAACTATAGTTCAAAGGATTAGCTTTCTGAGAAGGATCAGCAGCACAAAAAAATGAGAAGTTTTTCAACAACGATTACCTAATTACACTGGCGAAATGACAGAAGCAACAATCGAAAAGGTTCTTGCTTTCTTCCACACGGTGCCAAGGATGGACGGGGTCGCTGGAATCCTTCTAGGTCGCGGGAGCGAGGGAATTCGAGGTCGCTAGAGGCCGCTGGAGGTGGAGGACGGGAGGTCGAGGGAGGTTGCTGATACTGGAGGGACGCGGCGCTGGAGGTCGGCGATGCTGGAGGGAGGTCGCGGGAGGGAGGCCGCAGGCGACGAGGGAGGCAGCGGGAGGGAGGCGGCGCTGGAGGGAGGCGACGCTGGAGTTATAGAAATCGAGAGGCTAAGGCTTTTTTGTGCGGTGGCGCGGGCACGCGCTTTGCACGTGAGGGGCAGGATTGCTTGCGGTGACTAGCGATGATTACCAACGGAGGAATTGGAAGGCAACATACGAGAACACGGGAAGTCGCACGGTGCGTGAGTGAGAACAATCATATATTATTTACTTATATATTATTTAAATTGTTTATTATAAAAGAAGTTTAGAGGATAATATTATATCAATTTTCTTGTTCGATACCGAAGTACGGTGAAAGCTCTGTCCATAGTTCATCATTCGCCGAAGAAAAAGACACTGTCACCACCTCTTTTTATACACGAAAATTTATTAAAGTTCTAAATTAGTATTCCACGATTTTATTGTATCAAAATTAATACATATTTTATATTATAATGGTATACAATATTTAATTTAAGTGTAAAATAATATATTTATAATTTTATTAATTTAATTATTAGTATTTAAATTCTACGCATCGGTTCATTCGAGCCGGGTTAATTACATCGCGATTCGCTAGTGAAATAAAACTGACCACTGATCGGCCTCGCTCAGCCCAGCCCCGATCCAACGCCAACGTGATGCAACTCCAAATGTAGACGGCGAGCGGTATCTCCCCTGGTAGGAGGAGAATTGGGTTGTTAGTGTTGTAAAAGTCCAAAAAATGGCACTCGCGTAGGTCAGGAAGATCGTTTCATCCACTCCTGTCGTCGTCTTCAGGTACGGATCTTACTCTTCTCGTCTTTGTCGATAAATTGATTTCTTTGTGGCCACAAGGTGTAATTTTACTTCGTTAAGGTTCAATTATCGTGTTTTTTCTGTATCTTTTTTCCTTCGGCGATAGTTCAGTGATCGGTTAGGGTTTAACCATGGACGATGAAGAGGTTTCTTGAAATATATCTTCATTAGTAGAGGAAGGGGTATGGTGAATTCAAAAGTGGGATGGGTATCTATAATTCTGATGGTTCGCTTGATGATGCCCTTTGCGCTCAGAAGAATTATTTGTTATTATTATTTTTTTTTCTATTTCACTCTTTGCAACATAAGACTGGATATTCAGTTATGCTTTTCAGGTGAACAAGTTCAGTGCCCTTGGATGCTTGCATTCATTGATTTATGCATCTTTTTTTAAACTCATTATATTATCTTTGTTGCTGACTCCCAATTGGCAAACTATACTTAAATAAATTGGAAGAGATAGGAGAATAAGTGAGTTTGATCTTGCCCACAGCCCAGCCATCTGAAGGCTAAAATGAGGATGCAATGTCTTAGGCACAGAGTTGATGCATGGTGCCCTGAAATTCTTGATGCATGAAATTCTATCTAACATCTTTGAAAAGCATGTTCTAGGTTTGAATTCCTTGTGTTTTTGTATGTGGCAAATATTACTGCTCCCTATTTGTTTTGTTAAGAAAATTAATGAAAACATATTGGAGAGAAGATGAAAGATATATCATCTTCATGTTTGTTCCAACTATTTGTGGTTGGCAGAAGATGAAAGATACACAGTATTTCATTAACTAGAAGGACCCCTATATCATGATTTTATTGTTGCTTTTCTAATTTTCTGTTCAAATTCTCAACAATATATCATCTTGTTAATAATTTTAATTTTACCTCTATACCATTTTGATTTTTCCATTCAAAACATGATAATGTAGGTAAATTAAAGGCTTAAGTAAAATTATGAACAAACATGTAAACAATAACATTTCTTAGTAATGGGTGATATTTGAGGGGTTCACTAAGATTGATAGATCTTGCTTGTATGAAAGACTGAAAGAATATTAATTATTTTAGATCAAAAGGATTGTTTGAAGTTTGTTCCTTAGGCATCTGCAATCTCATCTTGTATGTATTTAATTCCCCTTTCATGGTCTACCATCCAAGGTAAGTGGATTTCACCAAAGATCTGAGTGTGTACACATTGACTTGGATTTCAATTATCATTTCCATAAGGTGATACTCCTTTCAAAATCCAACTAAACTTCAGATGGAAGCAGCATTCTCATTTAACTACTCATCTATTTATTCTCAATTCTATCTATATAACAATTAATATTGTGCTTACCTTTCAGTTTATTCAAACTATAGGTGCAAAAACTTATTCCACAAGAATCTTACGGGCTCTTGAAGAAGCATCGATAGTCAGAGTTGACCAGAATATTGATATTGTCGAGAAGTTTGATCTATCTTTTCCTCCTTATGTCAATACAGTACAACTGAGAAATAAGTTACCTAGTGAAAGGAATTACTCTATGTCCTCTGAATCAGTGAATGATACTGGAGACCTAGAAGCAAGGGATGAAGATGATGACCGCAACCATAAACATCGTAGGAGGGAGGTACAATCTATTTCTTTTGATGATGATGTTCAAGACTTACCTATGCAACGGATGAATAGGAGAAGAAGCAAACCTTTTGATAGTCGGAAAAATTTTCATGACAGTGCTAACAATGGCAATTCAGAGAATTTTTCAAACTTTGCTAAGAGACGTCTTAGCTTACCACCTTTGACTCTTGAACCTTCTCAATTTGGCTCAAGGGGTAGAATAAATCAAACACCTCAGATTGACACTTTTCCCAACTTTGATAAATCTGCACCCACTGGATGGCTCCTAGTAGTAACAGGAAGAGGAAGAAGCATTTTTTCCTTGAGCCAACAAGATTCTAGATTTAATCCCCTGAACACACTGGATTTTCCATCACAGGTTGTTTCACAAGGTCTGCATACACATGCTAGTTTGTTTGGGACAGGCATCCCCAGCGTGGCAAGTGCACAAAATTCATCATGGGGTGCATTTGGCTTTGTTAATGGAATAAACAATAAAATTTTGGATCCACTCCAACCACTTGGTTTGCAAGGGGCCCTTCAGCCTGCAATCACTCCATGGCTCAATATGGGGATGCCTCATCAACGTTGCATAGACTTTGACGAGCAGGGATATTGTCTGAGAGGCGATATGTGCCCAATGGAACACGGTGTTAATCGGATTGTTATCGAAGATGTGCAGGTACATTTCCTTTTAAGTTGCATCTGATAATTTTTTAGGCCTTGACAATTGAATATTTAAAAGTGGTTGCTACCTGATATTCAATATATAATCTCTCTCAGAAATTAGCTGATTGTTTTAGTTGCAAGAATTGTTGGAATGGTTATTTTGTTCAACAATTTGGTTTCCTTTGATTTGTATCTCATTTTATTATTTAATTTGCAGTCTTTCTCAGTTCAATCTTTCAGTATCAGATCGAAATTTTCATGCTCTAGGAATTCAAGCTGGGCAGAGATCATTGCCTTCTGCCAGTGCACCTCTAGTCCCATCGGTCAGCAGCAGCAAATTAGTCCCTGCAAAAAATGGGAAACCGCTTTTGGCCAAGGATTCATTAAAGCTGAATGTGGTTTCATCCTCTTCTATACGATCCTGATCAGCCATATTGGAACAATGGATGCCAAGGAACATCGGAGACTACCATAATGCTTTCTTTGGAAAACAATGATGCACCTTTATGGACTGTAGATTCTTCTACTCATTCATCTGTCCAGGATCAGATTGACCATAGTAGCAGGTCAGAATTAGGTAGCCAAACTATTAACAATGCAGTCACTACAAATCTCCTTTCGGATGAAATGAAGGTAGTTAATGAAAACTCTGCTGTTAAAGCTTCTGCTTCTGTTCCAGAAAAGCAATTTAATGCTGAGATGAGTAAAAAGCCAATGCCTCAAAAAGCTTCACGTACTCTCTATGTGCATGGTATTCCTCAAAAGGACAACACAAAGGATGCCCTTCTTTCCCACTTTCAAAAGTTTGGTGTAGTTGTTGATATCTACATTCCACAAAATAGTGAAAAAGCTTTTGTTCAATTTTTAAAAAGGGAGGAGGCTGAAGCTGCTCTTAAAGCACCTGATGCTGTGATGGGTAATCGGTTTATAAAACTATGGCGGGCCAACCGTGATAGAGCTTTAAAAGGGCAGAAAATTTTCCCCCCTAAAGTGCCTCCATCTTCTTCCATAGGGGTAGGCTATTTTCCATATCGTTCATTAGCTACTGAGAAAGAAAAAGAGGATCTGTCTTCTACACTTCCACATGGAAGTAGATTGGCTACTTCTGAGGTTGTGGTGTCAATCCCTGTTCCAAAA
Organism: Zingiber zerumbet; assembly: GCA_037833815.1. Lineage (NCBI taxonomy): Eukaryota > Viridiplantae > Streptophyta > Magnoliopsida > Zingiberales > Zingiberaceae > Zingiber > Zingiber zerumbet. The sequence continues at coordinate 9,751 of JBBMJZ010025652.1, forward strand.
AGTTCTTTAAACGCTTCAGTGATTACTTCTACGGGAAAGAAAAAACTGGACAGTCTAGAGGCTCTGAAAGAGGAACTTCGCAAAAAGCAGGAGACTTTAGCCTTAAAACGGGATGAGTTTCGTCTCCAATTAGAAAAATTTGAGAAACAAGTAAGCTTTATTATTTTTTTTATTGTTGTCAAAGTAAGCTTTATTATCCTTTACATATCTTTAATTGACGATTGTTTGAAATTACAATGTTCTCTTAGCAAAGGACCAGGAATAATTTGACTTTCAGCTGAATAACTTCTGTTATATGAGAGAATTGTTTTATGATCTTCCGTGAAAAATAGTTTATATTTTTCTATTTGGAAAAACTTAAATAATTAAGGTGCTGTACATCTTTGCACATATATCTAGTTATATAGTTGATGTGATATCTTGCTCCAGTTTGCAGTCATCATTGTTATTAATTTTTCATGTAGGGTATTGTAAACCTCTGTTTTCATGTGCAGGTTGTTTTAGTCTAAATGGTTGAAGAAACCTTGGAGCCAACATCTAAAAGACTTAAAATGGGTTTGAGCAATGAAGGTGCAAAAACTGAACCATCCAGAGCACTTAATATTCCTGAAGGTGCACAGGAAGATATTAATAATACTCAAGAAGTCAGAAAATTAGTGGATGCTACTGCTTCATGTACTGCAAAATCAAATACTACAGTCATGGGCAATT
>JBBMJZ010025693.1:0-10459 GCA_037833815.1 Zingiber zerumbet
AACCAAGGAATTTCTTCGCCTCTTCTTTTTAGTTTTTAATTTAATTTAGTATAATTGTGCTACTAATTAGAGTTGAAAGATCGAGAAAGGTCAATTTTATTTTGTAGGCAATTCACCCCCTCTTGTCCACTCCGCTGCACCAATATAAACTGCCCTGGATTAACAACAATCTAGGTTGTAACCAAGTAAATCCTTAGCCTTCTTATTTTCTTTTATGTTATTCTTTTGTGTTAATTATATCTGTTAACTAATCTTTGTTTCCTTTCTAAGTTCTATAACGAGAGAACTGCTAACTTTCTTTTTAGGGCTATTAATCCCCCCCCCCCCCTCTCTAGCTGGACTTACCAGGACCTTAAGTATCTTCCTTTTTGCTTATTTTGAATTTTTAGTTCAAAGAACTACTCTTTTCTTATTTTAAATTGATAGGAGACATTTTTAGAAATGAAGCATTTAGGTCTTGGGCTGAGAAGCTACAACAAGGAACACACTTTGGCTGTCTCCCATGACACGAGCATGTTCCTCGAGCTAAAATTATTCGAAGAAAGGAATAAAAATGGTGTATCTTGCAAAAGACACGGTCACGCTTCCCAGGCACAGTCGTGCCTTCCACCACAAAACATATAGCTGCAAGAGCAGTCGCAAGACATAATCGTGCCTCTCAGACATGACCGTGCCTTTTCTCCACATTGAAGAATAGTTAAATTTTACACGATCGTTCATATTGGGCATGGTCATGCCTTTTTACATTGCACGGGCCATCCATGCCATGCCTGGTGGCACAACCATGCTTTTCACTCCGAACCAATATTTGGACAAGCCACGACCATGCCTGTGAGACACAACCATGCTTTTGATTCAAGAACTAATATCCGGATTAGCCATGGCCATGCATAGGAGGCACAACTATGCTTTTGACTCCAGAACTAACTAAACTGGGGTGGTCCAAACTATAAACCAAACTTTGTACATGCATAACTTTTAGCTCGGGTCAACCCATGAGGCTTATAATCTATCAAATTGGATATAATTTCAAGATCTATAAGTTTGATTTAGGAAAGAACTTGTAAAAACCATGTTTAAGGGGCAAAAACATCATTTTGGCTGTTGTATGACAATCTAACATACTAGGGAAACTATAAAAGAATCAAGGAAACTCTAACTATGGTATCTTGGACCAAGGGGCTCCACCCCTTTGGAGGAGGATTTTTCCCGAAAGGAAAATCATAGAGCCACCGTTCCAATAATCAATGACGATCCATCCTGTTGGATCAGTGTGGCTGACAAGAGGGGGTGAATTGCCTGCGAAATAAAATTAACCCCTTCTCCTACTTTGGACTTTGTTAAGTAGCACAATTAAAGTAACAATAATAAAACTGAATTAAACAACTTAAAAGAAAGACTAAGAGGCTAGAGTTTTACTTGGTTACAATCTAGGTGATTGTTAATCCAAGACGGTAAAAGACACTAAAAGATCTCCCGAGATCTCCTTCAAGTGCTCGAGAGTGGTCTAGGAGCCTTGAAGTGGATTAACTCAACAACGAAGCTGGATGGGGTAAACTTTAGTAGAGGTGCCCAAGGGTGGTCCAGGCGCCTAGAAAGGCCTATGAAAGAACCCTCGTCTAGTAGCTTCAATAATCATTCTTCACATCTTTCATACCCGTGCGCTGCTCCAAAAACTGCTCTACGACGTCGAAACATTGCTACGACGACAACATCCAAGTCTTATACTCTAAGTTGTCAGTATATTTATATTTAATTACTTGCACTTTAATTTGTATATCTTTGTAACTATTCAAGCTATTAGTGGATTGCCCAATAAAAATACTTAGTGAGTGCGTACCTTCGAGTAAAAGTTATTGAAGGCTTCAAACCAAGTAAAAATAAAGGTGTTAGCCTTGTTTTTCTTTCTCTTATTTCCATTGCTTTAATTTAACTCTCATTTTATGACAAAGTGAAAAAGCAATGCGCACTATTCACCCCCATCTAGGCGCTTTTCGATCATACAGTTAAATGCTTCCCTTAATGTCTTTTGATTGTATCTCTATCTCTATGGAGTAGTTCCCTTAATTCTAGGATTATGGAGTCATCGATGTAATTGTTGACATATAATTTCAATTCAAGTATTTGTTTAGCTTTCCCTATCGAATGACATGTTGATTCTATGGTCTAGGTTTATTGTGCTTATATGATGTTGACACTAACCTATACCTTCATAATCTCACGAGATGTGAAGAAGGATCGAAAGATGAACCCAAATCTCTGACCTATAAATGTCTGAGATATGGAGATTTGAATTACAAAGTAAAGGAGATAATCTAGGGGATTCTGGGCCTTTGTGACGAGAGCCCCGTTTTGGAAAGCAGTTATACTAGAAGTGTCTCCTAAAAAATAGGCTGATTTCAATGAGGGGATGGTGCCCTAATGTGGAGCACCATTGGCTATCATAGAGCGTAATGAGTTTACCTTGATTCGACATTATGAAGTAAAGGAGGGCAACTAAGGGACTGTGGCATTCACATTATAGAGGCCTCCATGGGAAGCAGTAGAAATAGCAATGTTGCCTTGAAAGTAGGTATTACATTTAGGTAGACACTCCAGTATAATTCTAAAAATCTATATCGATATTTCTATATAGTGAAGGACCGTAAATATGCTAGAGGGGGAGGGGTGAATAGTATTAATAGAAAATTACAATTTAAAACAAGTCACACAGCGGAAAAGAGGAGAACAAAAGCGCACACTAACACAAGTAGTTTTACTTGATTCAGAGTCTTTGTTGACTCGTACTCCAAGACCTACATGTGAGAGTACTTTCGATGGACAATCACTATTAATTCAAAATAGATTTACAAAGTTAAGTACAATAGCTGAAATATAAACGTTACCAATAAATAGAAAGGAAATATAAAGAAGTCTTCATTCTTCAAACTTCGGAGCAGCCTTTCAGTGTCGTCGGAGCATTTTCGGAGTAGTACGCTAATATGAAAGTCATAACAAAGGTTGTTCTGAAGCTGTTGGTCGAAGGCTACCTTTATAGGCCCATCCAGATACCTGGATCCCCTCCCGGGAGATTAGACTATGCTGACATGGCGAGCTCTCGTTAAAACTTCATCCCCGAAGTTTATCCACCTCCAGGCGCACGGACTGCTGAGTTGGGTTAGCCAATTGCTCTGCTCCAACACACCGCGAAGATAAACTTTCCCTTGTTCGGGCGCCTGGAGCAACTCCGAGCGCCTGGATCACTTGGGTACCTGGCCAAGCACCCACCCGAGGTGCTCCCTGTGTAAAGCTTGCCCGAGCACCTAGAGTAGCTCCGGGTACCCGGAGTCCAAGCGCCCAAACTACCTTTTTCTAACTTTTTCTTTCCTATAAAAATGAGTTAGTTCAAGTAAACATAATATGTTTAACTTACAAAACAAAGTTAGCACAATAAGGTAGTAGTATTAATTATATCCTATCTCCCCGAGACTAGGATCTAGTCAGGTCTTAATTTAGATTTCTGAAATAGACCTAAATTGGACCTTCTCCTAACGTCCCCAAATGAGACTTGTCCTCACTGAATCACTTTCCTCCAGTGCTTACCTTCCTTACTAATATCAGACTTCTTTGATATCAGGTCCCTTGACCCACCAGAACTTCTTGATAGATCTCAACTAATCTGAACTTCAATCAATTGTCAATCCAACTATACTTCCTTCTGTCAGATCTCAACCAATCTTGATTTCGTGCCAGCTATAACCTAGTTGGACTTCAGCCTGGTGTTTCGGTCCTCTAGACCCATCAAGTTCATCAACCCTGCACATTTGGTAATAAGATTAGATCAACAACACATCTAACTTTAATTCATTTATCATTTATCAAAATTTAACTTTAATCATTAGTGTCAACTGTACCAATAAACGATACGTGACATATCAAATATATATATATATATATATATATATATATATATATTGGTCCATATCAATTGTATTTCTTAAATAGCTATTGTATTCTATATCAAAATTATTTCTAGAAGCAAATTTAGTGAGCAAGAAAACATAGGTGCGGAGAGGAGAAGCCAAAGTTGGAAAATTAGTTTAACATTTTTCTATATTGTTGACTAAGAAGACTGATAAGAAGACAAATATGTTATTATCAAGTCTTTTCTATTTAGAAAGAAAACTAGTTATATTCTATTCTTTAAACCTGTCTTGAAACAGAATTTTATCCAGTTTTAACAAAGGTCAGTCAAAGAAATTGCCGAGTGTAAAGAGGTCGAAGAGGAGAGACGACAACTTTCCAGTTCATCATTGGAGAAGTTGTGAGAGAACAATCATCTTGTGTCATTTTTTTTTATTTCTGTAATTGACAATTAATAAATTTATCATGTTTGATAGTTGCATGGAAAAGATAGCTCTTTGTCCGCAAGAAGAAGACGAGATCAATTTATTCATCTCTCAGCATTTTTTATTGTATTTTATCTCTGGAACTCTCTCTTAGTATAAAGGGCCGGAGTAGCTCTCCTTTTGCTTGTTAGCGTTCAAACAAACAAATGTGACAAACCAAGTGCACCTTGAGGCTGAGTAGCATAGCAATTGCACGAAAACCATTTTATTTGATTTCAGGTGCCTAGTTCGATTCTTTAAGAGTATCTGAAGTTAATATCTTGGATAAGAGTGGATACAATAAATCTCTGCTAGATTGAGAAAAAAATAGAAATATTGCAATTTGTAATAATTAGAGAAGAAATGATAAAAGAGTAGATTCTGAAGCAAGACTGAGAAAATTATAATGGCATGCTTGTTTCAACCTCTTTCGGACGCCACATCGACTTCTGAACACATAGCAGTCCTTCCTTATCCTTTGAATAAGATAGGATGATGTCCCACTTGAGAGACTTGACCAAACTCCCTATCTGATCAATTGTATCAGCTTTGTCACGTACAATTAATTTCCCTTTGGGTCGCAATATCCGGTCCACCTCCGTTATTATTGACAACAATGAGCACCTTCAAAGCAACACAAATAGTATAAACCATCAACTTACACATTTATTGAATGATATACAACCTAAAACCCGACAGAACTTTCACACCTTTCAAAATTTGATGACTTACTCATAACATGAAAAATGAGTCAGTTCAACTTGAGGTTTTGAGTAAACACAATTAGTAATAAAACTGTTAACTTATACATTTGAAAGATATTTAACAATTCAAAGACGAACTCAAAAACCATAAAAGGGAGTTCAACTTGAGGTTTCAGATACGTTTTGAATCATAAGGGTTTCTCCACCCTTTGCCATTATTCAATGCTTGATATCGACTAATAATGTTCTGATTGAAACAGGAAGGGTGTCTCATGGACTAACCTTTTCTTAAGTTTAGAGAATAGATGATCTGCATGAAGGAGATCATATGTTCTTGGATAGGTGCTAAATGACTCACACCAATCATGATACATCCCAAACAACCCTCGCTCGTAGATAATGGGGAGTGTATCCGGCAAATCAATTGGAACAACATTCATGACCCAAACATTCATGTCCCTCAAAGCTGCAGCAAAACTGAAAGCAACAAGGTATAAAACAGACTTTTTCAATGCATTGAAAAAATAGGAATGTTAAATTTGCTTACCCGCCATATACAGATCTCATATCCATGACATTTCTGATGGTAGACCAGTCGATTCCCATTCCATTGGAATAAGATTTAGTTACAACATGTTTCCAACGGTCATAGTCAGTTTCATAGTCTTCAGGTGCAGGTTTACCATAAACGCCAAGCTGAGAGCTATCTAGCCAATACGGTGTCTTTTCTAGCCTCTGTGGCCAATGTTCTGGCCATGTTGTGCCGCGGCTACTGGGATTCACTGGCAATTTGTGAATGCATGCTTGTAGAGGGACATACCTGTGTGTTTACAAAAGAGATGACTGAATTTGATATGATTTAACATAACACAAATGCAAAATCCATTTGATCCAGTTTTGGAACCAACAAACATACCAGGCGGCATCTGGATTATCAGACTCATGGCAAATAGGAGGGTTGTCTTTTGCTCTCTTCTCATAACATTTATTATCAGAAGGCTTTCTGAAAATAGCTAAACCCACTTGGTTTACCGTGTCATTTCTCCTTGTCACCATTTGCCAGCACATTGATTTTGTCAGGGAAGACATAGCTGGAATTTGATTTACGTAACAAAGATGAATTACAATGGTCAATAGCTACAAGGCCCAGTAAACAGTAATACAATATTGACAAGAATGAAGTACCCAGCTGGAAGACTAGTAAACCCGCAATTTTCTTTAACATATATTAAACTTGATGGTTAAATTTACCTTTTACATTATCAATTCAAGCTTGTGGCATGTTCAATTGTCAAACCACATGAACAAATCTATAATTCCGGCAGGAGTTCAGATTTGAAAATCTATTTCACAAAGGTCAAATTGATGATAACTCTTTCTGCGACCTTTCTTCAGGTTGAAGAATATGCTCCTATTGTTCAATTATTCTAATCATGCTATGCATAGTTCCATACCATTCATTAGGAAGAAAATTTCCATCCTGGTCAGGGAATGAAAATTAAGCAATCATTAACAATATGTTCTAACCTTTCCACCTTTTCTTCAAAGGAAGAAAGCATTTTCACATAATCAAATAATTTTATTATATCTCTGAAATTCCTGTAGTTACAAATCAATCAGAAGGTAGATGAATAAATTATTTGGGGTGACAGTGAGTAAAGGTAAGTTGGCAATCCTCGTGGAGAAAGTGAATACTACAAGAGATTGCTTGGAGGAAGGTAAGATCTTCATGAGCAACTTCACATAGAAAACCTTTCCGGGGGCTGAGATTATTTCAATACCTTCAAACCTATGGCCAGAGCACACTTTGTCACAAATTGTGTTTCAGGCCAGTCTGGGAACTTTGGATTCATCTCCAATGATGGAGGTTGTTGATCTGCTTTTAAAGGTTTCCCATGCTCAAGAAGGGCAGTCTCTGCAGATGGATCGTGTTGTTCGAGGTTGCCTAAGACAGGAAGGCTTGGATGTTCAGGCTAGTCGGCACTATTCCTTTCGGTCATGGATTGAGGCGCAATTATGCACATGTGTTAGGAGCTAGTGTGGGTAGGAAAGAGTATAGCCCATCTTTATTCAGATCATCTGCGTGGACAAGATACCTGAAATGCCTCAACAAGAGGACAGACAGGGGATTGTGTTAATCAAGTCATTTATTACAGGTGTTTGGAGAGGGAACCATCAATTTAGCTTGTGCACTCAGGACATCATCTAGCAGACTCCAATCAGTCTGCCGACAACTTGCTACAGTCCATGATCAATTAATCAAAAGAGGTCATTGGATGGACCTTAGAAGCACTTTGGTACAGCGTTCTTCCCCTAGCTTCTGAAAATGTAAGTCAGATGGTTGGACTGGGTTGTCATATACAAGAGGCGTGCTTCTCTTCGCTCACTTTTACTGGAGAATCTTCTGATAGATCGGCTATGCATTCTACTAGGGCAAAAGGTTCCATGGTGTGGATATTGTGGATGTTCATGAGGGGGCCAGATTCATCTTTAATGGGAAGGGTGCTGCTGTTAATGCTATGATGGCTGAATTGGCCTTGGACACCTGATTCAGTACTTTTTCTAGCCACAATTATCTCTATAGGTCTCCATCTTCAATGTAGATCAAATTTAGTCTGTTGGAACCCAAGGTTATTTTAGTGTGATCAACAAGTTAAGTTAGGTCCTGTGTATTTTTAACCTTGTGTGTAAGTGTGCAGGAGCTTAGGGGCACAGGGAGTCGAGCGGAAGACGCAGCTAGCGAGAAGGATGGCACGCGGTGCGTCCGAGGGATGAGGCGTTGCGAAAGAGTACACCGACGGACGAGAAGGAAGCGTGCGGTGGTTCCGAGGGACGAGATGCTGGAGCGAAAAACTGCTCGAGGAGCAAGAGACGCAGCTAGCGAGAAGGTCGGCACGAGGTGCGACCGAGGGACAAAGACTGCGGATGAGTACGTTGGCGGATGAGAAGGAAACACACGGCGATTCCGAGGGATGAGAAACCGGATCGGAAGCCTTCTCGAGAAGACCGAAACTTGGGTTCGGGTGAGCCCTATTCCGGATGGCAGAGATCACCCAAATAAGCGAAATACTCGGTTTGAGGCGAACGGAGCCGGAGCAGAAGACCCGGGCGGGAAAAAGTCAATGGGGTTGACTTTTCCCTCTGGGGCGCCTGGAGCTGTCCGGGGTGCCCGGAGCTGTCCGGGGCGCCCGAAACCCTTCCGGGCACCTGAAGTTGACTTTTCACAAGATCAAGTTTTGACTCAATCTGAACGTTAGGGGATAAAATTTATCCCCCCAGGGTGCCCAGAACCCTTCTAGGTGCCCCAACCAAGGCTATAAATATAGCCTTGGTCCAAAAGCTCTTCATCAATCAGAACTCAAGCATTTTTTCTACGCTTGTACGTTCTTTCTATAGTTTAGCTTTTGTTGTGCGCTTCATTGTTGTAAAAGGCTTCTTCGCCTGAAGGAGATACTAGTGCTACACTTTCCTTAGATTAACAACCTCCCCGGTTGTAACCAAGTAAATATCGGTGTGCCTTTAACTTTTCTGATTTACTTTCTGCTTATCTTATTTTGCAAGTGTTAGCTTAAGAGTTCGAGAATGGTTGGTTTTGTTTTTATTTTTTTTGTAGGCTATCCAACCCCCCTTCTAGCCGGCCGCAATGATCCTACATAATGTTATGTGTCTACTTTGACTAAAAATATTATCTCCATTTCTTGTTTGGACAAGAAATGATTCCCATTTGTTTAAAGGATAAATGTTGTTCTATTTATTTTAATGATATTTTCATTATAGTGCACATATTGTGAATGGACTTTACGTTCTAGATTTTGACAACCCAATCTATGACATAAATATCAAACGGTTCAAGTCTAATGATTTGAATCAAATATATCTCTAGTATTGTCACTTAAGTTACATAAATGAGAGTCACATATCTTAACTCCATAAGGATGGACTTTTTGACTCATTTGATTTTGAATCATATGAGGTATGCGAATCTTGTCTTCAAGGTAAGATGAAAAAGACTCCATTTAGTGGACATAGTGAAATAGCTAATGACTTGTTAGGACTCATATATACTAATGTATGTGGCCCTTTTAAAATAGCATCTACAGGAGGCTATCATTACTTCATTACTTTTACTGATGATTTCAGTAGGTATGACTATGTGTATCTGATGAGAAACAAGTCAAAATCATTTGAAAAGTTCAAAGAATTCAAGAATGAAGTACAAAACCAACTTGGTAAGCATATTAAGATGCTTTGATCAGATCGAGGTGGGGAATACCTTAGCCAAGAGTTTCATGACTATCTCGTTGAGTATGGGATCACATCTCAACTCACTCCACTTGGAACACTACAATGGCAAGGTTTATTAGAAAGGAGAAACTGTACTTTATTAGATATGATATGATTAATGATGAGTCAAACAGATCTTTCTACTTTCTTCTGGGGACATGCTCTAGAGACGACTGCTTTCACACTTAACTGCATTCCATCTAAAGCTATCATAAAGATATCAAATATGATATAGACTAGGAAGAGTCCCAAGATCTCTTTCAAAAGGATTTGGGGTTGTGAGGCTTATGCTTGACTTCAAGTATCAGATAAACTAGGACTCAAATTAGACAAGTGCTATTTTGTAGGATATCCCATGAAAATAAAGGGATATTACTTTTATAATCCCACATAAGGCAAAGTGATTATTGCTAGAAATGGTGTCTTTCTAGAAAGGGAGTTTATTTCTAGAAAAACTAGTGGCAGTAAAGTTGATCTTGAAGAAATTCAAGATACACAAACTAGCACCGAAGTCTTGATGGAAATTAAACAGGCATCACAAGATGTTATGGATCATGATTTTGTTACACCGCAAGAAGTTATGGAGCAACAATCTATTCAAGTAGCACAAGCTCTACGCAGATATGATAGGACCCATTGTCAACTTGAGAGATATTCTTTTTTCTTGTTTGACCACGGTGATGTAGTGCTTGTTGGTCTCAATGAGCCTACATCTTATCAGGAAGCTGTACAGGGCCTAGATTCTGAGAAATGGTTAGAGGCTATGAGATCTGAAATGGAATCCATGTATACTAACCAAGTGTGAACTTTGGTTGATCTACCTGAAGGGATCATATCCATTGGGTGTAAGTGGATCTTTAAAAGAAAGATTGACATGGATGGTCATTTGTATACCTATTAAGGGTGATTGGTAGCTAAAGGATTCAAGCAGATTTATAGTATAGATTATGATGAAACCTTTTCCCCATTTCAGATTCTACTTGTTATTGCAACTTACTATGATTATGAGATCTAGCAGATTGATGTCAAAACTATATTTCTTAATGAAAATCGACTCGAGGATGTGTACATGACACAATATGAGGGTTTTGTCGTATGTTAGAA
>JBBMJZ010025702.1:0-10457 GCA_037833815.1 Zingiber zerumbet
GCACGGGAGTCTTCGACATTGAGCCTGTGACTCTAATATAATATAAACTCGGCCGATCGACACGGGAGTCTTCGACATTAAGCTTGTGACTTTAATATAATATAAACCCGGCCGATCGACACGGGAGTCTTCGCAATTGAGCCCGTAACTTTAATATAATATAAACTCGGCCGATCGGCAAGGGAGTTTTCAGTCGGGAAACTATGACAGATCCTATAACCGAAAGAGAAAATATAACGGAAAAATTGACCTACCGACCAGTAGAGGATATAATTCAATTCCTCAACTCCCGAATACCCGTGGAGTGAGACGAATATGATATGCTCGTCGAAACCCACCAAGGTGATGAGTATAGCAAAATTTTCCGGAGTCTTCCATCTCCACATTCTAGATCAGGCGAAGTTCCCACAGACGGTGTCAATATGATCCTATCGGGAATATGAGAAGACAGGACTGCCGGAATGACGTATCTGGAATGTTGACCGCATCTTCATGACCCAAATGGTGAGCTGTCTTTTGTGTTGGTCAAATCGTCAGGAGTCCTCTGATCAACAGTACCTACAGCCAGCAACCGGGTTGCACTGGTCCCTGGTACCCCGATGCTCGAGGCGGCTTCATGAATATATAAGCAGCTAAATGATAGTAGAACAACGAAATGAATGAATAATGAATAGGAGTACGTACCCTGACCCTAGGGGGGCGTCCTCTGGTAGACGGTGAGCTGATCATGGCATTGGATCTGACTGCGTGAAGTCGGACGAGGCATGGATCCAGGAGACGAGATGCAGGACAGGATATGACATCGGCACGCATGCCGAAATATGACAACGGCGCAGACCGGAATACAACACACAATCACAGCTTATAGGCTGGTTAGTAACAACAGCTCACAATCCCAATGGTGGTACGAAGGGCAAAGCACAACAACTCGATGGTCGGATACACAATAGATGGCTGCCAGAGACACAGCGGTGGATCAGATGTCAAATTGGCGTCGAAAGCATGCTACAATGCGGATGACTCAGAGGACGACATCAACCAACCGCGGTGGCAACGAGGAAGAGGGGGACACCAGAAATCTGCCCGGCGTCGTCGGTCGAAGAGGGGGTACAGCGTCCGAGGCTGAGAGGAGGCAATCTGGTCATCTGAGAGAGACCGGGGGGCGGGACGTGTGAATACGTCGTCGACCGGCTGTAGAAGACGGCCGTAGAAGACGGAGGAAAAGGGAGGGCCAACGGAGGCGACCATCGCGAGTAGCGGAGTGAAGGCATGGCCAGCGAAAGAGACGTAGTGCCCGTCGGCGGCATGAACGAGGAGCAGCGTCGACCTCTAGAGGCTCGAGGCTGGCTGTGTCCGGGATCGAAGAGGAGAAAAGAGGGGGGGGGGGGTAGGGGCGCTAGGCCTATGGGTGTGACGATGTCCGACTCTGGGCGAAGGCGGCGAGAGGGGCTGTCGACCTCCCCATGAGAAAGAGAACGGAGGAGAAAGGGAGATACGGCTGGTTGAAGTGCATGAGAAAAGGGAGAAATCGACGCAGAGAAAGGAGGAGATGGCCTAGAGGCGGTCGTCATCGGCGGATCTCCCCGATGGTGGCGGCGAGGGACCAAGAAGAAGCTCTTTCTTCGGTTCGTCGTAGCGGTGGCGGAGCCAAACCCGAAGAAAAACCCAGCCTCCAGCGCGTGAACAGTGCTCTCCTTCATGACCCTAATCTCAGCACATCAAAAGACTAAAATGTCCTCTCCCCCTTCATAATTTCATTTGAGCCCCCAAGATATATCCATATATATTAAGAAAGGTGATAGATAGAAAGAAAAAAAATCATCAATTCTAGGTAATTAAATTAATATATTTTAATATATATTAATAAAAAATTATTCAATTAAATTTTTATTATTTATTTAATAAAAAATTGATTTAACTGATTTTTAAATTTTAAAATTAAAATGACATTGATTTAACTGAAATACTTGATATTTTTAATAAAAATTAAATTAAATTTTTGAATAAATTGAATTAATTTAGTTCCATGATTATTTCGTTAAATGGAAGTTTTGCTCACATCTAACAGTTGAGTTGCAATAAAGTTTGCCGACACATCAATATCATGAATTGATTAATTAAGTTGATAAATCATCACACTGCTTTCCAAATTCTAATGCAAACTGCAACGATTGTTCCTTCTCTTGAAGGCCAATTAACTAGTCTAAGCATCTTAGGTATCACTTCATTAGGTCTAAGTTAGGTCAGCTCTCCCTTTCCAGCATGAATAAATCAAATTGGTGGATTTGTCCATCTCTGCAACCGCTGATTGGATGATGAAAGATGAACTGATTTTCATGTTCTTGCATGAAATGGCAAGTAGCAAGTAGTTCTCATCTCTTCACTTTTTGTGTTTTTTTTGTTGGTGCAATGGAGAAAAAGCAACATTTCAATAGCTCATAGATTCCAATGGCGGAATCGGTAGCGAGTCGAGTTTATAATGACATTTTCATCAAATATGATCTCATGGTAACTTTGTAGCTTTTTTTTATGAACTTTTTCTTATTAATGATAATGATAATAATAATGATAATGATAATGATAATGCATAAAAGATGATCAATGATGATACATTTGAGTTTTTTAGAAAAAAATTGTAAATAATAATAATTAATTTACAATAATGTTAGTTAAATCCATCTCAAATTCATTTAATAGAAAGGGCTAACGGATCGAATTCCGTTTTAACGAATCAGATCCGATACCGTTTCCTGCTCATTCCACTTGTCACGAATTCAAAATAATTCAAATCCCTCGCTCTCACGTGACGTCGACGCCGACGAGACAGAGCTCCTTCAAGAACCCTAACAAGCAACAAGCTCGATATACGAAAAAAAGAGAGGCATTTTTATCCTCGATTTCCCTTCGTCTCCACACTCCTCTTCTGCCTTTGCGGTCGGGATCGAGACCATGTCCTCGCGGTCCCAGATGAGGCCCCCCATGCCCGCCCACCCGGCCGCAACTCGAAGTCCTTCAAGCGTGAGCTCCGGCAGGCTTGCGTTCTTTGGTGGGGTTTCGAAGGATCTAATTTGGGCTTATTTCTGGTTGTTGCAGAAGAAGGAGAATCTGGACGAGGCGACGCCCATTGACAAGCGGAGGGTCGCGGCCCTAGGAAAGATGGCTGGTACTAATCCCAGCCCCCGTGTGCCGCGGCAGGTGCTTTCGTCCGTCAATGCCGGCTCACCCACTGGAGATCAGAATAACTCGTGCTCGGATGCTGGGAGCACTGCGGGGATCGAGTTTGGGTCAAGGGAGGATGTGGAGACGTTGCTGCGCGAGAAGATGAAAGGAAAGAACAAGAACGATTTCAAGGTTGCGCTCGCTGGAAGTTATTTTCTTATCGACCAAATTCGTTTCTTTTGTTGTGTTGAATTTTTTTCCGTGTCAAATTTACAGGGAAGGAGTGAACAGATGACGGAGTACATTAAAAAGCTTCGAGTTTGCATCAGATGGTACATGGAGCTTGAAGATGACTACTTGGCAGAGCAAGAAAAACTTCGAAATGAGTTGGATTCTGAAGAGAAAAGGCACAGAGTGATAGGTAAACTAGAATGCACGCATGAACTTTTATTCGCCGAAATGAATTTCAATTTTGAAATTCCGAAGATTATTTCAAAACAGAATCTTGTGATGCTTTATTAAGAGTTGATGACCATCTCATCTTTTTTTGTTTTATTTGCGTGTGCTTGTAGAAACTGACATGAGGGCTACAATTGATCAAATAGAATCGGCTTTCAAGGAGCTTCAAATCATGCATTCTAATTTGCAGGATGGCTTCAGAAAGGAAGAAACTGATAGATTGGTAAGACTGATGATGATTCTCATGTTAATTAGCTGACCAAACTTGACTGTTTAAAATTTGCATTTCTGCAGACTGCTGTTAAATTTTATGAAAATGAAAGGAAAGCAAGGGTTGAAATTGAGACATCTCGAGATACTATATCCAAAGATTTAGAAAAGATTACCCAAGAGAAGAAATGTGTCAGTGATCAGGTGTGTTTCTGTTCAGTGTGATTAAACATTCATATGGTGATTCATATTTCACAGATTTTCTTAACCTGATTTTTCAGTTAAAAATGCTTCAAGAAACTAATAGGAGATTGCAAGAATACAATGCCAGTTTGCAACAGTACAACAGTAATCTTCAAAATGAGGCCAATAAAAATGGTGAAACGATCTCAAGATTACAGAAAGAGAAGAGTGCCATAATGGAAAGCCTAAGTAGTACAAGGGAGCATGCAAGTTCACTCAAAAACCAACTTGATTCTTCTCGGGTTAGTTTATTTTCTTAAAAAAATCTTTTACCATTGAAATTCATGGTTAGTGCCCTAAAAATTTGTTTCACTCTTCTTCCAATAATGTGTGGCTATTCTTTTTCCAAGTGTGGAGATCAGGTTGTTTACATGTCTTCTATTTGTTTTACTGCTGAATGGCATAGATTTTTTCTATTTCTTTTAAAATATGCAATTCATTGAGCTTCCGCTCTTTATTTTTCTTCACAGAATCTAATATCTCTGTTTTAGTGGTATTCTCATTCTCAATCAATTGTTCTAATGAGTCTCTTGTATTCCTTTTGGACATTATGACTTGACTTTAGCAGATCTTTTAGTCTGCTGAAAATTTAGAAGTCAGATTGTTTGTAACATCAAACAAGTGGGATGGATGCCAGTGGTATTATTTTATTATATATTTCATTCAAAATTCTTAGGGTCCTTTTGTGGAATTTGTAGTGTACTTCCTCTATCTAAGGTCTTTTGGAAATCAAATTACATGGAAATTTGCATGAGTGCCTTGAGCTGATATAATAATGGACATCATACTGATCATAATCATAAGATTCATGGTTTGTTATATTTTGTAATGGTTATCTTGTAAAACAATATTGTCCTTACGTATGAACATGATGTTAATAGAATCATGACAATTAAGTTTGATTCAATAAGATTTGATATGAATCTTATTTTATATGATGTTAAAAATAAAAACCAACCCATTAAATGCTAAATCCAATTAATCAAAAGTAAATCAAATACATAAGGCTGATATTAAACCTGAAATTAGAAATTAAATTGAAGCCATTGTAAAAGAAATGATGAACTTTGTGTGATACAACAACAACCAATCCTTTGTGTTATACTATAGAAATATAAATCTCAAAAAGAATGGAATCTCAAAGTCATTGGTAACATATAAGAAGAAAACCATGTCACATTGAGATAGAGTTGAATGGTAAGCGCTGTCGACTTGACACCTAATAATGACTTAGAAGAACCAATTTCATCGGCATATGGAATAATAATGGCAGTGAAACCAGTGGTGTGTTAATTATCTTTCTTTTTTGTTTTCATGCAACATGGTCATGGTCTGCCTTTTTGTCTTTTCAATTTTCTTGATGTTATTGAGAGTTTGAGACTGTAAGTTGATAGCAATGGTTTGTAAAAAAAATTCAATATCAAGCATTTAAGGGCAAAATTTCCTATTAAACATTTCATTTAATTCTTAATGGGACAAAGTGACCATAACTTGTACTTTATTGTAATTATATTATATATTTTTGTCATGGATTAGTG
The DNA here is from genome assembly GCA_037833815.1 of Zingiber zerumbet. Classification (NCBI taxonomy): domain Eukaryota; kingdom Viridiplantae; phylum Streptophyta; class Magnoliopsida; order Zingiberales; family Zingiberaceae; genus Zingiber; species Zingiber zerumbet. The sequence goes on from JBBMJZ010025702.1 coordinate 5,610, forward strand.
TCAACATAGTTGATTCATAATGTTATAATATTAAGAGTGTTATATTATTTTACATAACATAGGATATCAAAAATATTCTGAATAATGTAGATTCTTTTTTAACACATTTTGTAATTTTATCTCAGTCTTATAATTCAAGATTCAATATGATTCATGATTTGAAAATTCACCCAGACAATTCTAGATAAGAATCTTGTTTTGACAATCTTATGGATATTCTAACATGTTCCTGTGTCACATCCTTATTCATTATAGTTAATTTATGATCAGTTGCACACTGTTTACTTGTTGTAGGCAGACCTTTTCTAATTGCTTTTGATATTGATGATGTCATAATTAGCTATTGGTTCAATTAATTGATCCTAAAGTTTTGGTTACTTTCAGTCTTCTCAGCAAGATGCTGTCAAGCAAAAAGACGAGTTAAAAAAGGAGATCAGTTTTATTAGAACAGAGTTTCAGCAAGTGCGAGATGACCGCGATCATTTATTGGCACAAGTGCAAAGTTTGACCATGGAAGTTGCTGAATACAAAGAAATTAGTGGAAAATCTTCAAAATCATTAGAAACAATAACGGCAAAGGCTGCTCTTCTTGAGGTTTGTACTCCTAAACATCAACATCCTTGTTTTGCTATTCTCAAGTGTGATGATATATTTGTTTTTATCATCCACAGGAGGCATGCTCTTCTCAAAGTGGAGAAATTAAACTCTTGCGGCAACAACTTACTTCTTCCAATGAGAAATTGAAGGTAAGTAATGCAATTTTACCATTCATTATTGTGTTAAAGGAATCAAATTGTGTACAGTTACTGTTGTGTAAAATATTCCGTTTGTGATATTTTTGTTTTCTTAGAGAGCCGACATGACAGCTATTGAGGTGATAGTAGAATATGAAGAGCAGAAGCAAACTGTTATTGATTTGCAAGATCGTCTTGCAAATGCAGAGCTACAAATAGTGGAAGCAGAAAAGATACGAAAAAAGTTGCATAACACCATATTGGTATGGAAGTTTATTTAACATGTACTTTAAAATTATGGTTGTGCTGAATCTCTTATCTACAGGAACTTAAAGGAAATATTCGCGTATTCTGTAGAGTTCGTCCTTTTTTACATGATATTGAATTGGGCAGTACAGACGGATCTGTTGTTTCTTATCCAACATCCATTGAATCTCTTGGAAGTGGGATTGACATAACAAATAATGGTACGCCTAAATTGTGCTTTTGTTACTGGTTATTGAGCACTTTGCTTGATCATATCTACTTAGCCATTTGTAATACAAGAGTACTGAGCATTCATGAATGCAATATAAACAGCCCAAATGTACTCCTTCACTTTTGACAAAGTATTCAACCAGGGAGCTTCTCAAGGAGAAGTTTTTGAAGAAATATCTCAACTAATTCAGAGTGCACTTGATGGCTACAAGGTATTGAATTGACATATAAATTTCTTTTCAGATTATTTAATTGTACTCTTGCAAATATAGTTTTTTAAACTGTATTCATAATTTGTTTTTGTGGGTGAATTGAGACAATTTGATTTTGCTGGATTTACTTCTTTTATTTGATGTTATTTCTTACCCACCTACTCCATTTTGCTCAACATTGTTGTGGATTTGTTTGACCCTCTTGTAGTTGCATTTGAACTATATGTTTTTTCTTTGCTCTAAGAAAAAATTGTTATCCTGTAGGTTTGCATATTTGCTTATGGGCAAACTGGTTCTGGCAAAACTTATACCATGATGGGCAATACTGAATGCCCTGAACAGAAAGGACTTATTCCAAGATCCCTGGAGCAAATTTTCCAGACTAGTCAATCTCTACAATCTCAAGGTTGGAAATACAAAATGCAGGTAAGCAAGTTATCTTACATTGTTTTTGCCCTTTGCCTATCCTTTCATTTTGAGTGACATGTTTGCTGTAGGTGATTCTGATTTATTAATTTTCTTTTCAGGCTTCCATGTTGGAAATCTACAATGAAACCGTTCGTGATTTGCTATCACCTGGCCGACCTACTAGTGTAGATACAAGTGGTGGTCTAACGAAGCAGTATTCAATCAAGCATGACAATAATGGAAATGCGGTTGTGTCTGATCTTACTATTGTTGATGTTTGTAGCAGTGAGCATGTCTCATTTCTCCTCCAACAGGCTTCAATGAACAGGTAAGATGTGCTGAGGTGGTTGTCTAAAAACTTATATTTGTTACACTCATGTAGTAAAATTGTTGTCTGTTAACTATCGCGAAACTGCTCATGTGTTCATCTGATCAGTAGATTTTAACTTTCAGCAAATACAACATTTTATCTAGTTTGAAATTGTGCTTCACAAATTCTTAATCTTGGTTAACTGGATAATTGATAGGAGACCAATTTGTGACCTAAGATTAAACCCCCTTGCATACCTAGTCTATTTGATTATGAGTTCGCTTCACAAATGAAGTATTGAAACATGAAATATGTTAGTGAAGCTAAAGATCCTGTTATTTATTGTGCGAATTAACTTGGGAGCTGTTTGGTTACCAGCAATTAGTGTAAGCATTTGGTTGCCTGCAAAATTTCTTGCAAGTTCAAATCCATTTGAAATTAGGATTTGCAAGCTGCAGATGCAACTTAGAATGGCTGCATTTCCTATTTCGTAGAATTAGATATTTTAAATGCAACATCTATATTTTTATTTCATAAATTTGAAAAATTATTGAATATTTACATATGTAAAATAAATTTAAATAAGTGATATTGTCATATTATTTTTCATTAAATACGATCATGATATTTAAAGTTGCTTACTAACCTACGTTTAGGATCTCACATCAACACCATGCTATTTTCCTTTTATAAGTGTATCTTTGTACATTTTAAGCTTAACTTTGAAGCCTCTCTTTCATTTTGTATCAGGTCTGTGGGTAAGACCCAAATGAATGAGCAATCTTCAAGAAGCCATTTTGTCTTCACTTTAAAAATTGTTGGTGTGAATGAGGTGAGAAACTCATTGTGTATGCTAATAAAATCGTCGTGTATGCTACTAAACTTGCACATATTGTTCACATAATATTTACTTCAGAGAACAGAACAGCAGATTGAAGGTATATTAAACTTAATTGATCTTGCTGGAAGTGAACGTCTTGCCAAAAGTGGTTCTACTGGGGATCGTCTAAAGGAAACTCAGGTCAAATATTTGCATTTTCTTCATTCCTGCTGATTATAAATTCTAGCTTACAGTGTAGGTAGTTTGTTTACTGACAAACCTTTTGTCACTTGAAACGTAGGCAATCAACAAAAGCTTGTCAGCCTTAAGCGATGTGATATTTTCAATCGCAAAGAAAGAAGATCATGTGCCTTTCCGGAACTCAAAGTTGACATATCTTCTACAGGTAGATGACTAATGCAATTCATGAAATGTTTCTTCATTTGATGATCTAAGCAGGAATTCCAATCTAATTATTAACTTTTTTTTCTTATTGGTAGCCTTGCCTTGGCGGGGATTCAAAGACATTGATGTTCGTCAACATATCACCAGAAGCTACTTCAGTCGGCGAATCCCTTTGCTCACTTAGATTTGCTGCCCGAGTTAACTCATGCGAGATTGGAATTCCGCGGCGCCAAACCCAGACATGATATTCTGACTAGTGATTGATCACCGGCTGAGCACGCCAGCAAATGACCATGGCAATTACTCTGAGCTGATCTATTGCGGCAACCATTACGAAATATGTAACCCAGACATGATATTCTGACCAGTGATTGATCACCAGCTGAGCACACCAGCAAATGACCATGGCAATTACTCTGAGCTGATCTATTGCGGCAACCATTACGAAATATGTAACGGCTACTTGGATCTGGTTTGATAAGGTGGGAAACTGTTAGGAGAAAGGTATATAAATTGAGATTTATAATTTAGGAAATCAATCGATCATGTGTAGGATCCGAAACTGTAACTTGAAAAATCTTGCACTGTTAAATTTGCTGGTTCTTCAAACATGTTTTTCGTATCCTCTGAAAAAGACTTTGGCGTAAGGCAGTCAACGACTGGTGGTGAATTTGATGATAAATTTAGATTTAGCATTTTTTTTTTGCGTCATCACCTTCAGTTCATTACATTAGAAAATGTCAAATGTTTTGATGTTTGAACAAAGCTCAGAAGCATAAAGCACAGCGCCAGTTCATCCTACTTGAAACCACACGCACAAAATCACACAAAAAACAGAGATAACGATCTTTCCACGAGACCAGGCAGCAGGAACAGAACTAAACACCACCAACAGCAACCCAATGCAACATCAAGGGAGGGCAAGAGATCCGACAAGGAAGGCGGAGAACCAGTTTGATGGTGGACTCCGTTTGAATGTTGTAGTCCGCCAAGGTCCAACCGTCCTCAAGCTGTTTGCCAGCAAATAAGAGGCTTTGCTGGTCCGGAAGGAAGGAAGCCCTTCTTCTCCTGCATCTTAGCCTTGACGCTAGCGACTGTGTCCGAGCTCTTAACCTGCAGCGTAATTATGCTGGACCTGGAAGTGTAGGTAAGATCGACAAAGATTCGCATTCTTATACTCGGTCTATGCACCATGTCGAAGGTGATACTGATACCCTCCTCGTCCTGGATCTTCGCCTTCAAGTTGTCAAAGATGAAGTCTGAACTCTGCAACTTGAGGGTGAAGGACTTGCCATCGTCATTGAGATTCTTGGCAGACATCTGCATCTGAATGGTGGAGGTAACAGAGAAGAAAACCAGCAGCTTATGGACAGTCACAGTGTTCCTGCACGTCGAGTGCCCAAGGATGAATGAACACAATTTTTAGCGATCGTGCAGATAACGAAGTTATTTCCAGTGTTATGCTTCTCGAAATAATAAGTT
>JBBMJZ010025708.1:0-26087 GCA_037833815.1 Zingiber zerumbet
AGTCGAAATTGAGTTTAATTGGGGTTATATAGTATGTAATTTGTAAGTAAATAGAGGGTATTCATGTCTTTTTTTTTCCATCCGCTTACTTTCTGTCCAATGGATTGATGACTACAAAGGAAAACTTTCCACGGTTTACCTTTCCACGCTTCCAAGTAAACAGAGCATTAAACTAGAGGTAACCTGAATTGCCAGACCGTCTAGGCAATACTGATCTCCTGCTTATAGGGCTGCCATCGCCGCGTCTGTCCGCGCTCTCCTCGTCTGTACTTTAACCTTTTGAGACCTCATCGATCAATGGACGTATTGACCTCCCCAACCCCAAGAGCTTCCCGCTTTCGAGTCGCCTGTCCATCTCTCGCCGCCGGGAGTTCCGCGCGCTTAAGGCTGAGTTTTCTCCCTTTCCTCGTCAAGTTCGCGTCGCTGCCTCCTCTACGGTCGTCACTAAAAGTGTCTTCTCCGATTTCATCTGCTGAAGAGGTAACTTTCTCTCGTTTATCGGTTGGGCAATTCTTCAAACAGAAAGTTTGCTCCTTTTGAGTGAAAGGTCGAATTTTTCTTTTGTAAAATCGGTTTGGACCATAGTTTCCAACAATAATGCTGTTGGACTGCTTCGTTTTGTCAGTCGACGCAATTAGATTTATTCAGTTTATGTAGTCTATTAATTATAAGGGATCCTGCTCACTTCAGGTGGAGAGGAACGACGCGGCTGATATTTCCAATTGGGATTTGACATCAGGTACAGTGTCATTGTCACCGTTAGATGGACGTTATATGCAAAAGGTGAAGGATTTGCGGCCATTCTTCAGTGAATATGGACTGATCCGGTACCGGGTTTTGGTTGAGGTTAGTATTCTCATTCAACAAGTTCCGTAGCCTCATCCTTTTGTGGTTGATTACTCTGCTACCTTTGAAGCTTGATTAAGTTTTATTCTACAATCTAATTGATAATATTATGACATAACCTGCTCTAAAATTAAGAACCAATTTTTAACTTCAGATAAACAACCCCTAAGAAGTGTGTTCATTCCATTAGTGAATGAGACAAGCATTCGGTCAAGTGATATTTTCTTACTGCTACTATTGGTCTTAGTAAAAACGGTAAGAACATATTTGAGTTGAAACCATTTTGTTGATAGATGGGATTATATGATTTCAAGTTTATAATTTTGTCAGCTACTCTGATATTGATATGCCCCCAATATTTTTTCTTGATATGATCATCTTAAAACCTTACTGCTCACTAGATCAATAGGTCCCTACGGAACAAAGATGCAGGCAATGCAAAAACTCTTATACTTGTCCAATACTTCTTAGAAAGTGTCAGATTTCTTTGTTAGGAGTTCCTATACAATTTTTAGAGCATATGTTAATGCAATGCACATTATAGAAATTTTATCCGCCCCATAAATGGCTTAAATATTATATCCATTGATTAGATCAGTGACATAAAAAAAATTTGTTTTCGAATTTATGTGAATTTTCTCTTCATCGTCATGGTACATGCCAAATTACATTGTTGAAATTGTACTTTAGGAGACACTACAGTAACAATTGCTCTCTCTATTATGTTATATGCCATATTTATATCCTTCATGTTGATATTTGTTGTTATTGTTAATGCTTCCTAGTGCTACTTGTTTCCCCATCAACACGCTTTAATGGGTTTGATAATTTTATAAAATTTTAGAATTTCTGAGTTTTATTCAATAAACATTCATTTATTGTTTTGATGTTTGAAAATATATGTATAAAAAAGATGCAAAAATTCTTTTTGTAGGAAAAAAATGTTAACAGGCAGTGGTGCCTATGCTTAAATTAAATTAAGTGAAGCTACAACGGGCAAGGCTAATAAAATGAAACCAACCTAGATCAGTAGCACTTAACATTATGAATATTAAATCGTTTAATTGGGTAAATGTTGAGCATTAATTTGTTTGGATACACAAATGACTGGCAGTAACTATGGTTTAATTGCATAAAAATTATTTGGTAGATTTCTTTAGTTGCTCTAATTTTGAAGTCATTCAGTTGGTTATCTGCAGGTGAAATGGCTACAAAAACTCTCTCAAATCCCTGAAGTTGTGGAGGTTCCGCAATTTAGTCAAGATGCTCATCTTTTTCTGGAAAGTATTATTGATAATTTTGACATAACTGATGCTATAGAAGTAAAAAAGATTGAGAAAGTAACTAATCATGATGTGAAAGCAGTGGAATACTTTTTGAAGCAGAAATGTAAATCCCATTCGGAGATTGCAAAGGTTATTCATTTATTTCCTTTTATTGTTTTTGTATCTAACTCTTAGTTTATGACAATGCCTTTTATGAATCTTGATTATTATTGTATACTTTTTTCAGGTGCTTGAATTTTTCCATTTTGCATGCACATCTGAGGATATAAACAATTTGGCTCATGCTTTATCACTCAAAGAGGCTATGAGTGATGTTGTTTTTCCAGTCATGGTTGATCTGTGTAAAGAAATATCTACTATGGCTAAGGAACATGCACACATTCCTATGTTGTCTCACACACATGGCCAGGTACCATAGAGGACATTGTAGTTTCTTTGTCGTTTTGTCAAGATGCATTTGAAATTCTAATTTTTGTTGCCGGTCACTGTTGGTTCTTACTGCACACAAGTTAACTTAGATTCCATTGTCTCACTATAAATTGTAGTATAATCAACAAGTAAATGATCGACTATTCAAATATGATGCAGTGTTGAGAAACTTGATGTTACACCTCATGTCACTTATGTACCGCCCACAGCCAAGAATTATTTGCCATTATAGTTGCCAAATTAGATTCTCCGTCTCTTCAAATTTTCAATTACACAAGTGCCTCTAAAATTTTGGAGATGAAGTTTCAAAAATAAGAACAATTTATATTCAGCCAAACTCCTATTCTAGAAAAGTGCATACAAGTTTCATGGTTCATATAAATAATGTTTTAGAGCTATAATTTCCATTTATTTATATGTTTCATTCACTACTTAAAAATAAATAAATAATAGGCCTAGAAATTAGTTGTTATAAATCATGAAATACATTTCTAAATTTTTTTTTGATATGACTAGTTAATCCTGTTGGCATTACCTCTTTTAAATGGTTTAGTTAAAGTTGATTGGATTTTAACCTTTCTTTTTTGGCCAATTTTAGCCAGCATCACCTACTACTTTGGGAAAAGAAATGGCAAATTTTGCTGTTAGACTTAGTGAGAGAGGAAAGGCTTTCTGTAAAATTCGGATACTTGGGAAGTTTGCTGGTGCAGTCGGAAATTATAATGCTCATAAAGTTGCATATCCTGATATCAACTGGAAATGCATAGCTGCGGAGTTTGTACAATCTCTGGGAGTAGATTTTAATGCTTATGTAACACAGGTATTTTTTGACTGCATGAACATGTTCTCATCTACCGCTAAGGATTGTGTTCATTGATTTCTTCACAATGATATGATATCTTGTTGCTGGAACACTGTGATTTCTTCACCATGCTTATGCAACTGCAGTTTTTACGAGTGTTGTCTTTCTGATTCTGGTCAAGGAAGCTTGTAATTAGCACCATAGTAAATTTATTCTGAAGGTATACTTGGATGGATTAAAAATGGGTGTTAGTTCTTAATAAAATCCAACTTTGAAACTCCTAAGAAAGGATGAATATGTAGAATTGTAAGGCTTGCAATTGCATACTTTTTTTTTTTTGACTCATTTAAATGTATTTCTCCTCGATTCTACTGTTTACTCATTCAAGCCATTAATAAGAGCAGTTCATGTGATTCTTGGGATTTATTTTTTTCTTTCCCCATGCAGATAGAGCCTCACGACTATATTGCAGAGCTTTTCAATAACATCATTCAGTTTAACAACATCTTAACTGATTTTGACAGAGATATCTGGAGCTACATATCTTTAGGTTACTTTAAACAGGTAACATGGTTCAAGAGTTTAGAGCTTTGATTTTTTTTTTCCTAACTAAATGGATTGGTGAAGGATATCTCTAATACTGCTTGCAGATAACAAAGGCTGGAGAGATTGGATCTTCCACTATGCCTCACAAAGTAAATCCTATAGATTTTGAGAATAGCGAGGGTAATCTGTGCTTGGCTAATGCTATGTTATCAGCCTTGAGCATGAAACTTCCCATTTCACGGATGCAGGTACTAATCCATGTTCACATCTATTCTATGTATATGTTATATACCATAAATTTTCTGTTTGGCAACTAAGATGCGTACTTATGGGTATCACAACATTTTTGTTAGTAAGACCCAAGAGTTAACACGAACACCAAAAAGTTAATATCATTTAGTATGTTTTCATCCAGTTATAATGATTATGGAGGTTGGTCTTCCTGCTATAATTTTTGCTATGTATTGTGCTTAACAGCGTGACCTGACGGATTCGACTGTCTTGAGGAACTTAGGTGTTGGATTAGGGTACTCTCTTCTGGCTTATAAAAGTGCATTACAAGGAATCAAGAAGCTCCAGGTATATAACTTGCAATTATGATCTTTAAGAGTCACCGGACGACCTTGAAGGATTGCAAAAAGTTTTCATCTGATTCAGATTGCCTGCGAGGATCATGTGAAATTTAGTTAGTTCTGAATTGAAATGGTGCTTTGCAGGTGAATGAATCTCGTTTGAATGAAGACTTGGACCAGACTTGGGAAGTCCTTGCGGAGCCTATACAAACTGTAAGACATGCAAAATTAATCTTGTATTTCAACATTTCAATCAAATCATAGAATATGAATATCAAATTTCAAAAGTGCTACATGATTGTTTTATGATGTTTAGGGAAGACACTATAACATAGACTTGGTTTTCTATTGAAACTAAAGCAACTGGCAAGATTTTATCAACTCTTTTTTTAGCAGCATCATTCTAACAATAAGCCACTTGAAAGAGTTGATGTGTATCTCTCACCATTAGTTTATCTTTTGCAAAATTTAGCTTCTATGAGTAACTCTATGTAAATCTTTCGTTGATGTTTGTACAAGCCTATGTCACCAATAATACTTGGATTAATTACTCAAGCTCTTGTTATTGGAAAAACTTAAGCTGGTGTGCCATTTGACGATTTTTGTATCATTAGGTGATGCGAAGACATGCTGTTCCTGAGGCATATGAGAAGCTGAAGGAATTAACTAGAGGAAGAGAAGTCTCCAAGCAAAGCATCAGAGAGTTCACTGAGTCCTTGGATTTACCTGAGGAAGCGAAAGCAATTCTCTTGAACTTGACTCCAAATTCCTACATTGGAGAAGCGGAAGAATTGGCCAAGTCTGTGGATGAGGCAGTGGATTTAGTAAATGGATTTAAGCTCCCTTGAACCATCATTCTCCCGTGTTTTAGCATTCAACAATCTGTAACTTTGTATAATAAATGCAAATTAATCTTGCCCTTTTTCTTCTCTGAGAACAGGCAAAATCTAACTTTTTGAGTGAAAATTCCGAGTGTTTAATTGAAGCTCGTGATATCATGATATTATGTTTATGAGATCTTCAACTTTGGCACAGAGTTCATCTCTCTTTTTGATGCTTTCCGGAATTATTATTATATTTTCAGTGTCTCGTTGATTTGCACATTGTTCTGATGGCTTTAAAAGAGATCTTCGTCTAGTAGCTAGCACATGAGGTGTTGTCACCATGAGGTCTGGGGTTTAAATCTCGACAAAGTCGAGATAAATATCTCCCTTATGTGCTAGTCACTATTCTAAAGGCTAGTAGCCCGGTTAGTAGCCGTCCGTGATTTACCTCCTCTGTGTTGGCCCAGTGACGAGTTGGTGGAGGTGCTGGGGAGAGCGTATTCGCTTTTTTTTACCACCATTTAAAAGAGATTTTCGTAAAAATTTATATTATGGACCTCCTTCTAAGTTTTATTCCATAACCTTTCCCATGCGCAATGTGGCTGTGGTAAACAAATATTTTTATTTCGAGGTTTATATTAAAATTATTGAATATCTAAATTTATTAAACCACAACTTCCAATTCCATTGTCGTCTAGTCCGGTTAGGATACCTGGCTTTCACCCAGGCGACCCGGGTTCAAATCCCGGCAATGGAAGAGTTTTTTTGGGGGGTTTTCCAGATTCTGTACTAATTATTCAACGAACTATAAATGCAAGAGACTGTCTTATCTTAAGTTGATTTAAGTGTACAATTATTCAACGAGCTCGTAAAGTTCTACTCTTCATGAAAAAGATACATTACCTTGTTTTTTTTTTGTTTCAATATATGCAATTTTAACTATGGTATCTGTAGAACATAAGTCAAATACCAAAAAGTTTAGCTGTTTACTATATATTTTACTGAACACATCTATGGGAGATAATATAAATATGCATTTATATATGTATGAGAGGTTTACTTTAAAATGGTATATAAAGAGGATCCAATTCAACTTAAAAGATAAATCATATAAAACAAAACATTTTGTATCTTTTTTTTTTAAAATTTAAAACCTTTTCTGCTGCCACTGAAGTTTAAAATACAATAAACACGAACTGTACATCTTCCTCCCTACCACTTCACATCCAATGTGAGAGCCTCAGGAGGTACAACAAGAGAAGGCAAATTTGTGAATGAAATGTTGGAGAGCAGGCTGCTCCAAGAAATAGAATCTGCGATGATATAAGGCTTCTTCAGATTTTTGACAAGCACAGGCCGTAGCTTTCTTTCCCCTTCCACTCTGGCTGTAGTTTCCAACCACACTCGGTTAACCTTTGGTTTCTGTTTCCAGTTTGATACCTTCTCTGAATTCCCGTTGTCATTACTGACATCGTTTTCGAGCTGCAACCGGAACTTGACTACAATCTCTGAAGTAATCTTTGCTTTGGTAAAGCGTATGGATGTGTTGTGGTAGGACATGCTGCCTAAAAAGCCTCTCAGGAGTTTGTCTAACAGACCCAACTTCGAACTGACGGCGCAAAATGAACAAGATGAAATCTGTTTTGCATGGTCTTCTCTGTAACATCTTACCGGTAGCAAGTCAATAGTATCATTGGCTAGGAATGCAACTTCTATGTTTTCGAAAGAATTATCAGAGCTATAAGCCGATACAGATGCTGGTCCTATGACATTGACAGTCAGAAGCGGTGCACATGTGGAGTAGCCAAGTTCCCAAAACTCACTATGGTCTTCAACGCGAGAAGTTAAGCTTCCATTAAGTGAAAGTCCAATATCATAAGGATGAGTCAGAGAGATTCCTTCAGCACCCTCTATTTTCACCTTGATGCCACGGCCAATATTTATGTGCCTTATATCACTGAGAGTGACGTTTGACTGCAAAAGAATAACATGTACCAGATTCTATCAGATGAAAGTCCAATATCAACGAGAATTTTTGTTTCATACCGCATAGAGGGAGGAGGGCCTCTCTCTGTAAATGCAAAAGAAGTACTTAAGTTCTTCAGTCTACCATACAAATGTGAACACAGAGTGAATAATGATCAGCATGCCAACAACTCCAGATGAACGTTAGTTACTTAACTGGGATTACATTTACCTTTATCTTACCCTCATTCAAGATTTAAAGGCCCAAGCCCAGGTTTTTGATCAAGATAAATAAATTTGTAAAGTCAAGTCACATGATGATGTGGTTGTTATTGGGAGTGAGACTTAAGTTAATATAGTATGATGAAGTTAGTTGATGCAGCACAAGTAGGGATCATGGTCCCGAGCCAAAAATTACAAAGGTGTAGATGCAATTGGATAAATCTGTCTGTCATCAGTTGATGATCTTGTAGAAAAAGAGAGAGAGAGAGAAACTTCAAATACATAATATCATTATTGAGGTCACATGGTCTTGCCCAAGTTGCATCATTAGTCCATATAAAATAGAGAAAGTTATCTAGTTTAATATTCAAAAGGACCATGCCCTGAATGCTTGTATCATGGGCGTAAGCATCCAAGTTTCATGGGTATTTTTCTATATACAATAGGAATATGGAGAAGGAAAGACAAGCAAATATCTCAAATGGCACTGTCTTTTATCATCTATAGATCTTGTGTTCTCTCCTCTTCGACAAAGACTAGCTAACCCACTAGCAATATGACTCCAAGTAATGGGGGAATGGATCGATGATCAATCTAATGATTTTATTTTTTGGTAGCTTTTTAATTCTCATTTCTTCATATAATAATAGTGATCGAAGGACTCAAACTTCTTCAATCCCACATTTTTCTTGTCAGTAAACACCAAATCATCTGGTAATTAAAATTACGTTACCATTCTATATTACATGATAAATCACAAAATTGGCTACCACTGCTCAATTTTTTGATTCAGCAGGCAGCCATAAGAAATTGTTCTTCACCGGTATAAGCAATTCAAGTAGATATAACAGTATCAACCAATCTACTGACTCACCTATATAGCAAGATAAACAATCAAAGTATCAAAGTACAGGGGATGAAGCTATAAAGCATTAAATACCATCGCGATAAACTGAATCAAATCAACACAAACAAGATATCACTCAACAAAATCAAATCTTGTAGAAAATCAGACACAATAGGCCATTGAATCCGGATCTCATTAAACAAAAATGAAATTTGTAAGAATTTGAATATGCAAAAAGGGATTAATAGCTTACCGACGTCAAATGAAGTGACATCCGATCATCATCGCCTACATCACTGCCGACCCTGAGTTCAAGCGGCCCAATCAATTCGAATCCCCCGACGGTCGGCCTGAGGCCTGCCACAGCATCCCCAGCGGCCACATCCGAACCAAACTCGATAACCGCGCCATCCACCTCGTTCCACTCAACGTCCTCATCGTAGAACTTCAAGATCAGGGCTCTCCGGCCGACTCGGACGCGGAATTGGTATTTCTGTCTCGAGCCGACCCAGGCGCCCCCTCCCCCCAAATCGACAGCCCTCGCCTTCGCCTCCGGTTCCCACAAATCCCTATCCACGAGCGCTCGGACCACCTCCCTCAGGAAAGGGCCCGGGCTAGGGGGCGAATCGGGCGGCGGGGGAGCGAGGGTGGAGGAATTGTAGAGGACAAAGAAGGAAGAGTTGAAGGGAAGAGAGAGGGCGTCGCAATCGGGCGAAGCGGCGGCGAAGAGGAGGAGGAGGAAGACGGCGACGGGAGACAGAGATGGTCGCGTGGCCATTTAATTTTCCCCAAATTGCGTTCTGTTTTAGGGAGTAGCGACGGGATTAAAGACGGCGGCGGAGTCCCGGTCATTTCGCGGTATCATCACCTTATCACTCACCGCCGCTAGAGATTAGTAAAGATCAGACGGCTAGGGATGCACGATACTACAATTTTCGAAGTCAAACATTTTTATCTAAATGAATAGATGTGACCGAATTACAAAATAAAATATTTTAAATTATTATTTTTAATAAATAAATAAATTATTATCTATCACAAGCAAGTCCCCGGCTCTCCGCCGACCCGCCGCCACTTTTTTCCCCACCTTTATATTTTCCTCCTATTTCTGTTCTATTTGCGTTCTTGTGACCTTTGGCTCTCTCCGTTCCTCCCGTTTCCTCCTCCCTCGTCGCCTGGCAATCCAATCCTTCCTCCATCTGCCTGCCCTCCTCTCTACCCTCGTCCCCAGCTCCATTCCCGACCCTCTCCTCGGACTCCTCCCCCGTCCGTTCGCCGACGCAGCGACCATGGCGCAGAAGATCGGCAAATCCGTCCGCCGGCCAGGCGCCCCCTCCCTCGCCAGGGTCTATGCCGACGTCAACGTCCAGCGCCCCAAAGATTACTGGGACTACGAATCGCTCACCGTCCAATGGGGGTAAGGGCACCCGCCTCGTCTTTGTGCATCTTCTCGCCCTTCGCCAGGATTTGAGCTGCTCTTTTTTTTTTTTTTTAACCTATTTACAACCGTCGAGGGTTTCTCGGTTCTGAGGATTCGAGGATTTGTCGATTGCTTTCCTAGGGAACAAGATGATTACGAGGTCGTTCGGAAGGTTGGGAGGGGAAAGTACAGCGAGGTTTTCGAAGGGGTTCACATCACGAATAATGAGAAATGCATTATTAAGATTCTAAAGCCAGTCAAAAAGAAAAAGGTATCAAATTTGTCGGGTTTCATGCTGCTTTGTCTTTGAAAGAGCTTTTTTTTCCTCCCTTTCTTTTTAAAGAGCAAATTTGTGAGCCACAACTATGGTTTATAAATTTAACTACATGTGTAACTACTATCGTTTTACCGATGCATTTTGTTATCAGTGGATATCCTTAAATTCTCTAATCACGATATATTGGACAACATAAAAAGTAGCATTCAAATGGTTTAGAGTTTCCTTGAGATTTATTCATAAGGCTAATGATCCATGTTCACTTTTTGCTTAGACGCAACCAAATAATTCTAATTACTTTCTAAATGGCATTATCTGTTTCATTCTGTTGTTAGTGGATATTCTTAATCTCTTCTAATCAAATTTAGCTTTCATAACACCAAATTTATTGGGGAGCCGTTTCATTACAAAAAGTAGCATCCAATTAATTTAGAGATCCTTGAGATTTGTTCGAATTTCATTAATATTTGTCCATAGACTAACTTCTCATTATTAGTTCTTGCTTAGAAGCAACCAAATAATTTTAGTAACTTGCTAAATGATTTGTTAATTGAATAAATTTTTATTATCTGATTAAGTTCATTCTTTGAGTTTGGTGGACCAGTGTATGGAACTCGTGAGATTGCATTTGCTTCAAACAAGATGATATTTTTCCTATTTAGTCAGTAGCAAGGACTCATGCTTGGCACCCTTTCATTATTAAAATTTGTCTATGAACAAACTTTCTAAAAGTCCAATTTATGCTTTGAAATAAGTAGGTTAGATAATACTAATTTGGATGATGCTACTGAGTTTAGTAGTGTATGCAGCTTCATTTTAGAATGTAGATTTATTGTAATCAGAGTTGATACATTCTGACTCTATGCCAGGAGTATCTTGATGGATAAGTTTGTCTATTGCAGTTAGGGGCTAGTGGGTTGGATATGATCAAACAGACGGGCCTTCATACAGAGCTTCTGCTAGCTATCCAACCACACTTTTTACTTGCACTAAATAATTTGTTTGTTCATAAAACAATTGTGGTCACTTGCCTATCTACCTTCATGGAATATTAGCCTAGCAATATTATTAATCCTCACATCTGTGATTGAACATATCTATTACATGTTTGTGAACATTGCTTGGTTGTTTAGACTGGATATCTATTATATTTCTCTTTTTAAAATCTCTTCTCATTAACATGGTTATCTCAATGATTTTTATGGTGTTTGTATTTGTATTCTCTGTTAGATATGGAGGTAGATTTGCTCAATGACATGATACTTCTATTTGCTATCTGCAATTCCATTCTTTACAATGTTATGAAATATATGATTACTTTCTTGTAATGCAGATCAAGAGAGAAATAAAGATATTGCAAAACCTTTGTGGTGGACCCAACATTATCAAGTTACTTGATATTGTCAGAGATCAACAATCAAAGACTCCTAGTCTGATTTTTGAATATGTCAACAACACTGACTTTAAAGTTCTCTATCCAACATTATCAGATTATGATATTCGATACTATATTTATGAATTACTAAAGGCAAGCTTATCCTTCTGTTTCACTGAGCTAAATGATGTTATTTTTTCAGTTAAATGATGTGATTAATTATCACAATGATATTAGTTGTGATATTCGTATATTATAATATAATTGAAGTGTTTAGTTCAATCAAGTTTCCAGGAAGTTGTACCTTTTCATATGGTATTTTCCCCTGCCTTTCCATGTTTATATAGCTTTCAAGTGTGTTCTTGATTGATTAGCTGTTGTACAATTGAGAATATTGAGTGGATTAATCAATTGGAGTAAACTAAGATTATATTTTGCATGAAAATCCAATGCCAAATAGTTGGGATATGCAGATTTTTTGTTGTTAATTGTAGTTTGCTTCATATATTTCGAAGTGTTGACACAATTATTAACTTCTAATTACTACAAGCAAGGTCCAAAATTAGTTGTATTTGATTCATGTTGATAGTAAAGCTAAACAAAAATTGTTCTTCGATCTTCTCAAGTATTCTTTCTTTTTGACATTTGACAATAATGTTTTGTGTAACTATAGGAATAAAATTGCTAACATATATCCATACGTTTTCTAGATTAGCAGTCTGCTGATTTATTATTATTTTTCAATCTTTTGATTTGTTTTCATTTATAACTCAGAACATCAGCCTTTTAATCTATATAATTTCTGAAAATATTAGATTTGTGTCTACATGTGCATGTGGCTTTGTTGTGTTTTAGTTGACACCTTTTAGTAAATTAGTTTACAACAAGTTTGTTTGACTTTAACTTTTCCAGGCTCTTGTGTAGGCTCTTGATTATTGCCACTCCCAAGGCATCATGCATCGGGATGTTAAACCTCATAACGTTATGATAGATCACCAACAAAGAAAGCTTCGTCTTATTGACTGGGGTTTGGCTGAGTTGTATCACCCAGGACAAGAGTACAATGTGAGGGTTGCCTCAAGGTATGATGCTATTAATTGGTTCCTTATTATTAAGTTTGCATCATCTCCTTTCTTGTTGCAAAATGAAACCAATTTCTTCATGTGTTGGCTTATCTGTAGGAATCCAAACCTTTGGTGCTAGCTCCATTGATTAATGAAAGTTAATCTTCTCATTCATTGGTTGGGATTTGGAAAACACAATGAATGTGACCAATTCTCAGGGAAAATCTTTTCTAAAGGAAAAACAATGAATGTGTCTTTGGAGTTCTACTTGTCTTCTTTTGCATGCATTTTCTGATCGAATTGAGAGGAGCAATGAATATGAAACTGAAATCTTTGATATTTATTGCATTGCATATAAAATTTTCCTAATTGAAAGTAAGGCACTCACAGGCAATACATATGGCTTTTAGATTTTGCCGAGCGATACTGAACTTAATGTTTGTACTAAGCTTCATTAGAGCTCTGACTGAAAGATTCATTAGAGCTCTTGCTGAATATTTACAATTTAATTTTGATGTTAATAAACAACTAAAATGCAGTAATATAGATGGAAAAGAAGGTTTACAAGAATTACCGTTATCTTGGATTAGTTAATAAGGAGCCTTCTCCTGCAGGTACTTCAAAGGCCCAGAACTCCTTGTTGACTTGCAAGATTATGATTATTCACTTGACATGTGGAGCCTTGGTTGTATGTTTGCTGGGATGGTATGTGATAATTGCCATATCATTCTATCATTATGGTATGCCTGTTTCCATCTGCTTAGCTAGACTCATTATGATTGACAGATTTTCCGTAAGGAGCCATTTTTTTATGGACATGATAATTATGATCAGTTGGTCAAAATAGCAAAGGTATGCTTTTAGCTTTAAACTAAATGTGGATGTTAATTACAGTCTTTAGTCGTGGGTAGATGGTGTACATTTTATGTTATATATTGGCCTTCTTCAGAGTTTTCAGATATCATTTAACTGATGCAATAACCAATCATCTAAGTTATCTTATCTCTTTTATTCCTTAACACCACTAAAGAAGTTTAAAAAAAAAACAAAAAATTGAAAAGTTACTTGCCTTTGTCATGTTATCTTCTTATCATATCACCATAAGAAGTTTTTTACTCTGTTGGCTTATAGTTGTTTCGTGCTTTAAAGGTTGTTTTAACTTTCTAAAAATGCATTGAACATCAGTATTTGAAGCTACACCTTATTTAATTCAGAAACTGTAAGAAACAATACACATAATCATATATGATGGTCAGGTTTAGATTCATAGCTTCCATGAATATTGAATCATCATTTGCAAATGCCTTTGGTGGAATAGATGTTTCATGTTGGCTTTGTTCAATCAACTTCTTCTTGATGGTGGATACAGTTTGCTTCCACCAGTTAGTCTGACTCACTGCTCATGCAAAACTCAGTGAGGATATGTACTGTGGTTCAGGTGCTTGGAACAGATGGATTAACTGTGTATCTCAACAAATACCACTTAGAGTTGGATCCACAATTCGAAGCACTTGTTGGAAGGTTCTCAATTCTATTTTTGTAACCAAACTCCCTCTCTTTCATGTTGTGTATTGTTCCTTAAGTCATATTTCCATTTTCACAGGCACAGCAGGAAGCCATGGGCAAAATTTATAAATCCTGACAACCAGCATCTTGCAGTTCCTGAGGTGTGACCTGTTAGATTCACAGGTTCCAATTCAACATTTTCCTTACCTTTCCATTTCTTCCCTTCATAGGCCATTGACTTTGTGGACAAGCTGCTCAAATATGATCACCAGGAGAGGTTCACAGCAAAGGAAGCGATGGTAAATGCTCTTTCTTGTAAATTCTATTGCTCCATAATTCATAGATATGCTCTCTAATGCTAACTGTTGCGTATCACTCAGGACCATCCTTATTTCAATCCAGTTAGGAGTGCCGAAAGCTCCAGGACCCGTACTTAAACATTCAAGCTGAATAGTTTTCTGTGTCCGTTAAGTTTATTGTAATCACTGTTGTGCATTTTTGCAAATTCTGTCCACTGTTGTTGAATCACATGGCATGAATACCGGCACTTATTTAGCCATTTTAGCTATTTTGTTGAGTGATTTACGGTTTCACAAGTTATCTTCTTCAAGCAGTCCATTATTTTCATCTGAACATCACATTAGTAAACTCAGATAGTCTGACAAATTCGTCTTTAATTGAAACAAGGATACAGTTGTATGATCCTACTTTCAATTGTTGTCCCTTTTATTTTTGTACCAACGCTCGGTATACAATTACATGCCAAAATACTACACTACTATTGTTATAAAGTCATATAGTGTTCATTGTACTCCCATGACGTCTCTGATAGAATAATCCTGCTTATTTCTTGAGTTACATTATCACTGTCAATGGCTTCTTTTCTTTTTCTTAAGTTACATTATCACTGTCAATGGCTTCTTAATTTAGCTAAAGGTGATCGTTAAAGTTTTTGCATCACCAGGTCATTCATGCGTGTTATTGATCTAAAGTTTGCATCACCCATCTTTATTTTGCCTAGTTTTTGCACCTGACGATCTTAATCTTATTGTGAAGATGAGCTGGAAAGTTGTCTGACACCCCAAAAGGATCTATTATTTTACAATTATACACACCAAGCTGCTTTATGATTGCTTGCAAATGATAAAACACCACATAATAGACTCGCACAAGCACTCAGCTCATTAATTGCAGATGAGAGTAGGAATTTGAGCTTCCAGATTTTTTTTCTTTTTGATTCCAGCGTATTCTATAGACGTCGTTGGATTTACAAAAATCTCTGTCCAATAGGCGTTGATTATATGATATATCTATGTTGTCTGACTTGGATCTCGAATCTTCATTAGAAGCATCAGAAATAGCAAAATAACAGTTTAATTTCCAAAGAAGTATATGCTCACTTTCATAAATGGTTCACCACACAACAGACGGATGTTATTTCATAACGATGCAAGACACACGAATAGACCCATCCAATAAAGATTGCACCTATGACATTTCCATGCAGCAGCGGCGTTCACCATGACCAGTCTTAAAACTACACAGGATATGCTTCCTTTGTTTTGTCAACTAGTTCTTGAGGTGGGGGAAGCACTGGTACAAATCAGACTTTGGATGCCTTGCTTCGGCATGTTCCTTGCACTTGACTTCCGAGGTGGTGCACATGAATGTTTGCATGCAGACCTTGCACTGAATTCAAAAGTCAGGGAGAAAACAAAAGGCACAAAGTCAATCAAAGAGCTCAAAGGAATTGAGTTGCGTTGGCAAAAGTTAATAAATCAAGATGCAAACGTGAAGCTCGTCGCCAAGGCCTCCACTGTCATATTGGACTGGAACTAGGAATATATTGCAAAAATAAAGCGTAGAAAACATAGAAGAGGAAGGATAAGAAGAGAAGCATATCATGCCTAGCTCAGAGAAGATTGCAAACGTTCAGAATCATACAGAGAGATCCTCTCCATATAGAGACAATTTATCTTTAATTTTAGTTTTGGGAGTGTACAACAAACATTCCTTCATACATATATATCAGCCAAACACTAGGTCAGTTTCACATACGAGAATGAAGGTCAGACTATGCCAACAAAGCCATAAACTCACTAAATGTCGTGATGGACGGACTCATCAAGCCCAAACAACTTAAGTGAATACAAAGCAGATGTTTCTAGAACAAATTATTTAGGCCCAACACAAGAAGAGCAGGGGCTCATTCATAATGATCCTTTTGCATTAATGAATCAATCAATCAATTCATCTGCTAATGCAACAGAAGCAGAAAATTATAATTGTGCTTTTCTCAGAAGGAATCCATATGCCGATATGTGATAGCTTGCCCAACTAGATCTTAGGATCTCAAACTCTATACCCCACCTCATCAAGATTGGATTGGGCTGAAAAATAGATCGCACATATAGAATCTATGAATAGAGCAAGCAGTCATGATAACAGGGACACAGCTTAAGTTACCCACTCGACCCCACCTGCTTATTCATGCTAGCAAGAAAATTCTTAGGGTGAAGCAGAGTGGAGATAGACAAGGGAAGACATTATACTAAAATCTGAATGTGATAGCAACATTATAGTTCTTACACACTAAACAACTCCAAGGGACTTGGCAGAGGATTATACACCCCGTCCAGTGATGCAGAGAAACGCCAAAATGTCCTGAAGCAATTTCTACCCAATTTCTACTAAGCTGGTTTGTGGCTTTCCCTGGCAATATCTTCATTCATATTTTCAGCTCCTTTAGGTGTTATGTCATTCTATTGTTATGTCATTCTAACCTAGTGTTTGGCCAACCTGACCTACTTATTTAATTAACACGGTCCTAATTTATGTGCCAATCTATTGGTTTGAGGAATAAACACTCGAGATAACATTCTTTTCAGTATGCCAGTATACAATTCTGCATTTGTGGAGTGCCTGTTTGTTACTCCCTTTGTTCCTCCCTAATGCCAGTATACCAGGTTTCTCTTAACTACCAACCCCAATGCAATATCCATAATGAAGCCCTAGGAACAAACTCAAACTCACAAAAACTCATATGGAGGAAAATTCACAACTTGAAGAATTATCCATTAGATGGGGGGATCTAAAACCCTTTTATAAAATCAAACAATAAGACCAACTCTCTAAAGAGAAAGTCTATCATACCCTAAAAGTACAACAAACACACAAAAACTAAGACAACTTTTAAAATTTTAACAAACTGTAAATTTAAAACCCTAAAGATTTTAAAATAAAACTCGAAAGTTAACCCCATATTTCATACCACAGCAATCCACTCATCAGGACAGCAAATCCCAAACTCTATCATGAAATCAGTGTTGATAATGCAAAATCACAATCCAAGAGCATCTTGGTTTCTGTATCAGAGCCAGAGGTAAATCTGTAAAGGTGGATTGTCCTTCTGAAGTTCAATTAAATATGAATATAAATCAAAAATGGCGTGGAACAGCTTTTACTTTGTTAATGGAAAGCTATAACTTTGCTTAATCTCAAAACTATGCCAAATAAAATAATAAAGTAGGTTTTAAAATGAAATTAGCACTCTCCCAAAGGAACCCTAACCCCAATCAACACAAAGCCGAAATAGATTGTTTTATCTTCTAACCGTCTCTAATCCACAAACCCTATTTATGGAAGGACAAGAACAGATCGAAAAAACCTAGAATCAATTGCGATGGCGATACCATGAAATCCAAAAAACCGACCAATCCGCACCGATTCCATCTAGTGTTAAAGTCTCCAGATTTCCAATCAGAGACCCAGCAAGAAATTTGGAACAAAACAAAACACAAAAAAAAAAATCATGTCAAAGTAAAGAGGTAACCTGGATGCTCATGGCCTTCTTGTTCGTATCCAGTTGGCTCCCTGCACGATAAAATCGAAAAGGAGCAAAAACTCGATCGATTAAGCAAGCGAAATATAAGATCCATGAAATTCGATAACCATATTAGAACAGAATACGAATACCCTTGGAGGCTTTGTTCTTCTCCATGTTCTTCTCGCGTGCCATCTTGGATTTCTGGCCATTGCCGCCACCCATCTCCGCTCTCACCGCACTTCTTATCCCTCCGCCCTCTACTCCTCCTCGCGATGCGATGGAACGAGGCAGAGAACGCGGCGTGAGGGAGAAGAATGCGAGGGGCTTTAAACACTTGAGACGGCCGACGGCGCTGAGGGCCTCGATAATCTAGAGATGGTTTAAATAATTCTAAAATTTGGCCATCTAAAACTCGCCATTTTATTACAAGACACTCCTCAAAAGTTTAAAATTACAAAAATACCACTAATATTGTTAAACTGTCTCTTTTCGACCTCGATTATTAACATTATTAATAAATCATACCCTATTTACTTATTTTTTAAAAATATATTAATAATATTGACGAACTTATAATTATATATGTCCCAGCTTAATCATATTTTTTTCTAACCAGCCTATTATTATATTGGCGAGGTCTAGATTTGCAGAATCTAGATAAAGTAGAAGCAAATCGTATCATCCTAAATCTAATCCTATCTTTTGACTAAAGAGGAGAGACTTAAGGACTTGTAAAGTCAACGAAGCATCTAATATGATGGACATGAGTAGTTGGCAGACGGCGACAACTCCTCTCTTCTAGTGGCCAAAAGGCCAATGTGCCACAGACTGTAATCCATTAACATCAATTAAAATCTTCATCTTCCGCCTGTTTTAGCAGTTGGACTTTCTGTCTCATGGTTTCAGATTGGTCAGTGGAGAAAAAGATGCAGACATTTCTGACCTTTCATTGTGTGCCACTTCACTGGAAAAAGAAAAAAAAAATAAAGATCACTGAATTTTCAATTTATGGTGGAGTTCATCCAGAAAAAAAAATTAAAGATCACAACTTAAACTGAAAATAGGCTTCCATAGTAACGTAACTTATCATCATCAGTGCAAAAATGATATAGTCCAACTTAAACTGCAACAGAATGCTTTACAGCGTACCAGTCTACAACAAGCTTAGTGTGTTACAACTTCATGTTTTAGTATACAAGTTAACTAGTTTGTCTTGAGACAACAACGCTGCTCTCACTGAGCAAAATCTTCGTGGTTACAACATCGCCTCCTCTGCTGAAATATTAGGTAAACAAGATTGTTTTACAATGTTCTCCATTGAGCTGATGAATATTTGAGGGGGCTCTTCTCTGTTAAACAAATAGCATTAATAAGATTCTTGCTGTTACTTGCAACCGTTTGCTATTGCCTTACTATTTAGGACCTAAAACCTTAGCTAGTTCCCAGATTCATGTCAATAAATAGAGCTTCTACCTTTGTCAACATGCAAGAGAAATTAAATTAACAGAAGAAACGATTAGCGACTGAATGCATTTCTTTTGCAAGGACATCAATTCTCAGAGAAAATCTGTAGCATAAGTTATTAAGGTACTGATGCAAACTTTCTATAAAAGGAACCTAAAGGCTTTCTTTTAACTATCTGCAAATGTTCAACCTTCAAGTCGAGATCTTTTCATGTCATGGTGCTAAGTGAATAAGAGGTAGAAAATTCAGTGCCATGGAGGATGCAGAATAATAATCAAAGATGTTAAAATGCTAATACTAACTACTTGCAAAATATTAAGTTATTAGGAAAGGGCTATTATACGGTTATGGTTCGACATCTAGCATCTGAAAAGAAATGTTCATCCGTTGGATAGACTCAACTGGATGATATACCTGTATTGCCCAATGTACTATCACTTTTCCTGAATGAATGGTTAGTTTTCTACATATGCAACATAAAGCTGACCATTTTGATTATCAGGTCTATTCAGTCATATCAGATAAACTTAGCATTTAAAAAAAAAAATCCTCCTTGTAATATAAAATATCATCGAGAATATCCAGGAATATTTTGACTGATCTATAATTCAGAACTTGAAAAATTGAAGCAAAATCAGGCTTTCAAATTTGCACTCCTTTACATGATTCAGGAAGATATTTAGTATAGAACTGTTTGTAGGGATGACAACTGAGTGTAGGGAACTAACACTTCATTTGCTTCCTGGTACGTGTAGCTGGATGAAATTGCTAAAATCTCACCACTATGGTTGTATGATAAAGATGAAACACTGGAAGGATATCTTTGGAGCTGTAAGAAAGACAAAAGATTAGGAGATCTTAAAATAATTGAAAGAATAAACCTAGACTAAAAAAGGGCAGCCCGGTGAGAATAAACCTAGACTGAAAAACAATAATTAGGAGGATGGTGTTTTCTTGTATTTAGGGTCCTTGACAAACCATAGTGGTTGAAAAAGAAACTATTTGATCATGAAGCTATTAAATGTCCCTTATGTACAGTACAATAAATGATTGCACAGTTTTGCAAAGGGACATTATCTTGTCAAACTCAATAAGGGCCAGTCAATTTACAGTACCACAGCACCTATCAAAGAACAATTAAAATAATATAGTGTATACATTGTCAACATATGATGTCACTAAGAGAAAAAAGATCTATGGATAGGCTAAAGCTAAAATCCATAGTGTTCATCCAGAGAACTGACTATAGAAGAATTTTCATAAAGAAACTATTAATCTTTGCCAACCCAGCTTGCAGAATATGAACTCGCACTACAAACCCACTGTACAATGTCATACCTCACAAAGTCTCTTCTTGCTTTGCAGATCCCAGACAATAGCATAGCCTTCATTATCTCCTGTAACAAAGGTTTTAGAGCTGTAGAAGCAAAAAATCCTATCATGTCACCAAATTATACGAACTGGGAGAAGTATGGATTTGAGCAAAGAACATGTGTACCATGGATGAAATGCTATGTCGTTTATGGCAACCATGTTATATCTTCCACTTCTTGATTTTGGATGACACCTGAAGATACACCTACATATCCGACAAAAGTTAATGTAGCACAACCAACAACAACATTCAAGCCTTATCCCATTAGGTGGGGCCGGCTAAAAAGTGAATGTAGCACAAAACAATGTAAATTCAACAACTGATGCTAGCTGTTCTACACTATAACACAAATTTACTTAAATCAAGAAAAGCTAGCATTTAATAACTTTTAACATTTTGAAATTCTAAATGTTGAGACCAAGGCCTGATGATACTACTATAGTAAACATAAGACTGCAAGCAGAACAAAATTCTCATAATTAGCAAATAAAATGTTAAGAATTGGAAGAAAAGACATAATAATATGCTAATAACCAACTCAGCAAGAAAGAAAACTAACCTCATCTCAGATGACTTGGAAGGATCAAGATGCTCTAGTGCAACACAACCATCAACTGAACCAATTGCATATCCTGAAAATGTCTATCCTTGCTTAATATGCTCTTAATTGTTTATACAATAATGAAAAATAGCAAGGCATTAATGCACTAGGATTAAGAATCATATCTAGAAAAAACAAATCTATGACAATTACACGTTATGGCATAAACTTTAAGTTAAACAAATTGATAGCTTATTTTAGCATTCCACATGAGTAAAATGATGTTTCTCTTCACTAAGAAGAATGTAGTTATTAATTTTATCATGCATAGGCAATTAAAGTAGCAGGAAATATGTTGTGTCATGCAACCACTACATGAATTCAATAAATAGAAAATTATGCATTCTCGTACTCATCATCACATAATTTATCAAAAAGAAGAGATGAAAAAAAAGCAGTACCTTCCTTGTCAGAAAATGAGCGAACACATGTTATTTGATAGTTCATTGGGGATTTTTTCATTTGAACTGTCCCGCTTAAGTTTCTCAAGTCATAGGTGCTAATCATGTTTCCAACAGCAGCTATTAGATAGAAATGGCAAAGTGACAGAGACCATACATTTGAATCTACCTCTTTTGTGCATCTGATACTCCCATTTTTCATATGCATATCCCAAAACATTAATTTCATGTCTAAACCAGCTGATATAACTTGACCTGAAATCCAGAAAACAATCACAAATAGCTTACTGATTGTGAGGGATATAGTTATTTCAGCACTCTTAAAAAAAAGTGTAGAAGAAACAGTTAAAAAATTTTCAATTTGTAACCATTCTGTATCATAAGGTTCAGAATGTCAAAATCATTGTCCTTAACCATAATATACTTGGTGCTAAGCAGGAATACACTCAGAAAAGATCTCAATAAATCATGTACTCTAGTATAACAAATTTTGTTATTCGACTAACCTTTAGATAGCCGATGAACTAGACATGGAAAATTATTCATTCTTACTATCTCAAAAGGCAACATGATAAGAAGTCACTTCTACTCCACAATCAAGGTTAAGGAAATATGCTGATATCCAATAGAATTGACAGCGTATTGCATTTGCTGTTGTGTGATAGTAAGGATCCAAAAGTTAATTTTCATTCCTTTCTTTTGGTAGGTGGTAGCAATTTTTTTCCGTTTATTATTCATTGAATAAATTGGACAGCCTGTAAAAAGCCATTACTAAATTCTTGTCCACAGTAAACTATCAAGAAATGAAATTTAAGTAGAAAAAATACTGGAAACAAATAGTAGATTACCAGTTTCCTTAGAATGGTCAATGCAAGTGACTGAATCATCATGATTTCCCACTAAATTTTGGGACTCTGAAGAGAAGTCATACCTGTTGTAAATATCATGCATCTAGTCAACATAATAACAGCTTCATAGGATGTGGTCAAAATTTCAAAGTGCGTATAAGAAAATAGAAGCTCAATATTTCTCATTTCCAAAAAAAAAAAAAAAATCAATTATACATATACCATATCTACATTTGTCTCAAAGTAGGCATCTTTCCCTTTAAGTGAAAAAGAAGAAATGCCAATGTTTTTTTTTTCAGCCCTTAGCATCTCACAAAACAAATTGTAAAAACTCGAGCAAACAGCAAGCTTACCTCTGAATACAGCCGTCAGAACTAGCTGAAAGCGCAGCCCTTTCATCCTCAAAGCAGCAATCCAGAAGTGCTCCATTCGAAGATGTTTTAAATCTGAGGACGCCACGATCCACATCATACAGCCTAATAATCTGAACCACCACAAACACCTGAAATCTACTATGTGCCCGGCCAATAACAATACAAAGGAAGAAAAAAAAAAGAAGATTGAGCAGGGTACCGACTCCGTCCCAAGAGGCGACCAGGAGGTCATTGGTTTGCGGCGCGAATCGAATCCTAGAGATGGCATCCAGGATCGATTCGCCCGGGGCCAAGGCAGACCCCTCCAACATCATCAGACCTCCGAACAAAACTGATTCGTTCGTCGCGTTCTCGAGGTAGATTAGAGAACGAAGAAAGCAAGCATTACCACGAGAAGAGAAGAAACCCTAGCTTGGGTTTGGGGGCGGATGTCGTCGGTTTCATATTCCCGCCAAAACGATCTCAAACTGGTTCGATTAAGAGCTAGATCAAGACCGGTCCAACTGAAAGCCGGTTCAAAGAGATTACTGGATCCGTGTCAAAGAATTAACGACAAATTTATATTTTTCAGTTCCATTATTACTATTATTATAAATATCTTTAATCAAATTACATCTCTGATATTACTAGGCGCTTTTTATCTGCCTAGTACTATTCTTCGTTTTCTTTTATAGGGGATGGGATCCTCTAGTCCCTTATCCTGATTCATTCTTGGATTAGGATAAGAGGATTGGTACGAGACAATGACCTCTACTTGTTAATAGATAGGGCGACATTACCTTCCACCAATATAAAGACTGGACCAATTTGAACTGGTCCAATTTTTACGGATTAGAGGATCTGGTCCACCTAGGGGTTGATCCGGCGCTGAGGAAACCACATATCAGTCAAGCGCATGAGGGAAAGTCCACGTGCCAGTCTTTCTTGCGCTCCTTAAAAAAAAATTAAAAAATTTCATATTTTTTCATTATATAAAAAAAAATCTTTCAACATCTACGTAACTGCTTCATAGTTTTATATTTTTTTTTTATCCTAGGCACAATCGAAGGATACAAAATTTATAGGTTAGCCATCTTATACACTTTACATTTACCCTAATGACTGATAAAATTTATTCATGAGATTAAATCGATCATCTAGGGTTAGTTAATCAGTCTAACAAAAATTATTATTTTTATATCTTGTTATTATATATATTTTTCATCTCTCTTTTATATTTTATATTATATATAATTAATTTTTTAGAAAATTTAAATTCATAAATTACTAACTTAGAATATCATTAATAAAAAAATTATATAAATATTACCGTACATATATCGTAATTAATAAATTATTTTTTTCACTGATTACAACAGTAGTGTAATTAGATATATTCAACAAAGTCAGTTCGAAGTTGATAATACAGTTGATTATCACGTAGCTCACAATTTTTTCAAAGGTATTCTTGAAATTTTTGTGCGGAACATTGAAATATTTGTGATAGAGGATCTCTTTCATCATCCGATCAATTGACTACTGTATTTTCCTCATTCTCAATAATCGTGTTGTATAAAATAAATGAATGTATGCATGATGTCATTCAAATTATCCTAGTACTAAAATCGTTTCAAACCTCTAATCATTGCCATCGAGATTGGAGTTCCCAAATGTCTGCTCGACATCCTTTCTAGCGACCTCTTGTTGTTCCTTAAACATCTTTTTTTGGGATCCTGGGGCACAGAAAGCTTTTGACAAAAGTAACTCATTCTGGATATATCCTATAGATCAGATAACATCCTTTTATATATTATATATTGTTAATCGTAAAATTAACCCGGGTGCATTTCCTTATAACATGTTGTTGAATAAAAGGTCATTCGTTAAGCACGTTGATATCATTGTACGACCCTACAATTTCATAAAAGGCATGTTATATCCATAAGTCTACATATGTCACTGCTTCAAGCACAATTGTTGGGACGCCGTGATCTCCCTCATTAAATTGGTCTTTCTAAGCAACTGGATAATTTTTTCACTGCCAATGTATACAATCAAGACTACCCAACCTGCTAGGGAAGTTGTGTATCTGCTCATGCATTTCAAGCAAGTATTGGATATTAACAATATCATGTCTTCTCAAATATTAGGTACCAAACACTTTAATTACACATCGATAGAAATTGAATAAGATTGGATGACTGTTGTTTCAGTAATCCATAGGTACTCATCATAATGATCAGTAGGAACTTTATATGTCAATTGACAGATAGTCACCGTGCATTTCTGAAGTGGTGACAAAGCTTTTTTCTCACTGCATCGACCTTCTATTGAAAATATTTTGAATGATTTTTCAAGACATCAACTATAAGAAGGAATAACCCTTTTTGTATTCAGAATCGATGTCAGAATATATCATTGGGATATACCGGCTCATTAGAGAATAATTATTGAAAAGACGAGTATGTCTGACTTCACAATTTTGATTCACATACCTTATCCTTTATGTTTTATCGGAAAAACTTTAAGCTCTTTGACGTACCATTTATTATTGTTCATATAGCCGAAGTATTTTTGTTCATCAATGTCCTCTATATCTTCCGTTAATTTATTTCTTCAAAATTCATGAAGCATAAATCAATCTAGATTTTTAGCCATTTAGAATAAATAAAGATATTTTAGTAGTTTAAAGAAGTAGAGAGTTGAAACAAGGATACAAAGAATGAAATGTTGAGAATATATTTATAGAATTTTTTTTAAATAAAAAAATTAACAATAATGACTAATTTCACGCCAATATTTTTTTTAATGTTTTAATATTTTTATTTGAAAAAGAATAAAAAAAATGGAACCAGTTTAATAAAAAAATTTGAAGGAGTGACTCTGTGTTTACAGACCTACTCCTTGATAAAAACGAAGGAGCTCCCTCCCACTATGTGAGGGAGCTCGAGGTGTTAACTGCATGTGGACTCCTCCGAGGTGCACACTAGAAAGCATAGCCTTTAAAAGAATTCTTATTGGTTCCCTATCACTATACCCAACGATTTTCTACCTACATCGACAACATGGTAGAACATTCAATACTTCAAATCTTTTTCAATTTATGTGAGCTATTTAAGATACTATATGGAAGCCCTCTAGCATGAATGCCCATCATTTATGAAGTTCAATTTAGCTACAAACTGAAGTGCTAAAAGACTGTAAAATCTTGTACAAATTCAATTAACATTTGTTGCTA
>JBBMJZ010025718.1:0-10457 GCA_037833815.1 Zingiber zerumbet
ATAACATCTATAAAATGTCAAAATAAATAATGGACACTATATTTGAACTCCTTGCAACATCATAAATTTATAGAAACTGAAATGGGTGCAATCAGAGCTCTCTAGGTCCATCAGTGGATTTTTACTGAAACCCACTAATCGGCCTAGAGAGCTCTGTTATACTCATTTTAGTTCCAGTGGATTTCTAAAATTGCAAGAAGTTCAAATATGTTATTCATTATTTATTTTTACTTTTTTAAATATATTAAAATATTATTAAAAAATTAACTAATGTTATTCATATATTCTACATGTCGATAAAAAGAGAAGAGAGAGAAAAATAGTGAAAAAAATAAAAATGGTAGAAAAAGTAAATAGTAAATACATTTAAAAAGATGTGTTCTTTGATAAATACCAAAGTAATATATAATTTTTAATAAATTTAAATCTTTAAATACGTCCTTTCATAAATTGTCAAGAAAAATACGCAGCAATGCGCACTAGGTGGCGTCCGCTGGACCGGAGGTGCTCAATTATATTACGTTGAGCAAATAAATTGTGTGACCGGCAATCAATCAATCACTGGAAGTTGTAACAATTTCGACTGCAGAGACTGGTTGCTTTAGAACAGCCTTTCAGAAAAAATAAATAAATAAAACTCCCAACCTTTTTGCATTGATCCGCATTGTATCTTTAAGATATTTGCAAAACCATGGACGGTCTCCCCCCAGCCCCCTTCCTCTGCAATTTGCATGCAGCTTCCATCTCTGGGAATCATGGCCACCACCATCAACCCACTCTGAGATAGTACCCCACACCACACACGTCCTCTCCCGTTTCTCAGCTTTTCTCCTTCCATCATTGCAGAAACTGTCACCTTCTGTCGACAAGCAGGACGCGAGGAGGGCCCGAGAGGAAGAACTTTAGAGTCCCCAACGCCAACCACCATGCACCCTTAATTATGCAACGAGGACCCTCGATCCTTCTCGCCTTCCTCTGCACTTCTGATCCAGCATTGTCTCTCAATGGAGGACGCTGAGAGCAAATGTGGCGAAGCGTTCGGCTGTTCGACTGAAGAAGAGCGCAGTGCAAACTGTTCCAGCTTTGAGAGCAAGCCGATGAAAGGTGGAGGTTCAGGTGAAGAATTTTTACAAGTTATGCAAGTTTGAAGAGCTTCTTTTGTAATTTAACCTGCGCAGTTGCATTTGTTTAGAGATCGAGTTGATGAAGGAGCGGCTCTCCAAGTTGCTGCTGGGGGAAGACATGTCAGGCTGTGGCAAAGGCGTCTGCACTGCGCTGGCCATCTCCAATGCAGTCACCAATCTCTGTGGTGATTTATATTGTTCCAGTCCTCGAAAATTTTGGAGCATATTACAGATTAAGGTCAATCTCTGTGTTCTTGTGCTTTTTCCAGCTACTGTGTTTGGTCAGCTCTGGAGATTGGAACCTCTGCCTCCTGAAAAGAAGTCCCTGTGGCGAAGGGAGATGGAATGGCTTCTTTGTGTCAGCGATCACATTGTGGAATTCAAACCGACTTTGCAAACGTTTCCTGATGGAAGCAAGCTTGAGGCTATGAGTTGCAGACCAAGGCCAGATTTGTACATCAATCTGCCAGCACTCGGGAAATTGGACAATATGCTTCTTGTGAGAATGTGAATTTGCACTTGTTCATTTCAGGTTTAAATACACTTGCTGATATTGATCTTTGCAGGAAATTCTAGACAGCTTCAGTGATCCAGAATTTTGGTACGTTGATCGAGGGACACTGGCATTAGATTCTGATAGTTTGGCATCTTTCAGAAGAAGAACTCGGCACCAGGATGAGAAATGGTGGCTTCCCGTTCCTCGTGTCCCTGCCGAAGGACTTCGGGAGAGCACTAGAAAACAGTTGCAGCACCAAAGAGGCTGTGCAAATCAGATTTTGAAGGCTTCAGTTGCAGTCAATAGCACTACTTTGGCAGAAATGGAAGTTCCTGACTCTTACTTTGATTCACTTCCAAAGGTGTGTTTTCTTTCCCTTGATCTTTCCAATGCAATCAACAGCATTTCGTTCGATCGATCGAATGATCATACATACAATCACCCTGGATTACAGAATCTACGAGCAAGCATGGGTGAGACAGTGTACAGTTATATTACTTCTGAACAATTCTCACCTGAGTGCCTTCTGGATTGTCTCAATTTGTCCTCCGAACACCAAGCTCTCGAAATTGCAAACCGCATCGAAGACTCAATTCATGTTTGGTGTAGCCGAAGATCGATAAGTAGTCACCGAAATGGCACTGCCAGATCGTCTTGGGGCAATGCGAGGGGCATGGCCATGGATACTGAAAAAAGTAGAGTATTTGCCAATAGAGCCGAGACGATCTTGCTGTGCTTGAAGCAAAGGTTCCCTGGTCTAACACAAACCAATTTGGATGTCTGCAAAATCCAATTCAACAAGGTTTGTCTGGCTTGCAATTCCATTACATATCTGAATGCTGATTCTTGTCTTCTCATATCTGAAAACAAAAACAAATAGGATGTCGGAAAATCCATCCTCGAAAGCTACTCTAGAGTATTGGAGAGCCTCGCGTTCAATATCATTGCTCGAATCGATGAATTGCTATATGTAGATGACCTCTGTAAGTGTCCGAAGATTAGCTTTGTCGACCACCAGCAAGCCTCATTTCAACACTCAGTACCTGGTTTAGACACTGCTTGTCTGACTGCTTGCTCCACACCAAGTTTCTCACCTGCAGCAGTGATTAGTCCAGCAAGAGAAGAGAGGTTTGTCATCTTAAACAGCATGTCCCGCTATCGCAGGTCAGTCATGAAGAAAATCTTGACAAGTTATTTGAATGCACAACATGCAAAGGGAAAGAACTCGAGTTATGTTATTGAAAGTGCAGAATTTCCATGCATGAAAGCTGGAGCTCAAGGAAGTTGAGGTTGGGCATAAAGGAAGTTTCACCTGTATGAAATAATAACTGAGATCAAGTGGCGTATCGCACTTCCTTGAATGTTTGATCGAACTTGTAACTATGTTAGATTTATGAATGTTGGTAATTCATATGGTATTTACTTCTAAGACAATTACGATGAAAAAACAGTTTTATAAAAACATAATTGAAATAAATGTAACAGCACTGGCAGGTGTTTTAACACTTTGATCAATTAGGTAAATCTCCAACAATTAGCAAATCATTACTCTTAATAGATTGAGCGTATACAATCTCAACTATAAGGCACGAGAAAGAAACGGCAGTGTAATAGCAAAAGTAAAAAATATTTGGCCTCAAATGGCATTGAAACTTTATTTGATGCCATATTTGTGAATAATGTTAAGTGATAAGAAACAGGGAATAATTATGTTTGAATTGCCTCCAAAGGTTAAGCAAAATCTCACAAAATAAAAATGTTTTAACACAAAAATTTGAGTATATTTCCAATGGGTGAGATAGCATTTTGGTCTCAATCGCATCAGATGCTTCACATTGGAGGCCGGCTCGAACCTAGTAGTTGCCCAACTAAATTTGTTGCCTGAAATTAGAACAATAATGGAAACAGTTATGAACTCGATAAAATTCTTCAGAGAAATTGTAGTTACACAAACATTAGGCAAAATCAACAAAACTAGAGTTTGGGTTCCTTTCTTCCCAAGTAAAACAACTATGCTATGATCTTGTGAACTGTTAGAAAGATTGCGGTTTCAAAGTTGACCTTGTGAACTAACAGTTAGAAAGACTGCATCACTAGTATTGTAAGACTAGTGAAAGGTTGGACTTGTGATTTTTCATTGTGAAACGTTTCGAATATAATCTATCAAATTTTTTTCCCGGTGTGATTCAATTTGGAATGGTTGGTTTGTATTAGCAGATGTCAAGAAAAATTGTCATACAACTGTTGTGGGTTCATGTCGTACTTATGGTCGTGGAGACCCACTAAGGATGAAATCTCATTTAATTTTGATGTACTTATTCCTTTTCATTAAAGTGAATGATATGCAGCAAGGCTATTTAAGTATACAACATCGCATAAAATTCAATGATGATAACGATAGTGTCTTGCCTGCCAATATTTCGAAACACAGCGGTCGATGCAACTGTTTTCACCCATGTTTAGCTCAGATTCCTTATACCTGACAAAATATCATCAATTTACTTACTCAGAATAACAACAATTGAAGGGGAAAAAATATTTCCATTTCATGGCATAAAACAATACTCATCGAGTGAACATTTATTCATCAGTAAAAATCATAAACAACAGGTACAAAATGATAATTACATTACTGGAAGTACACAAAATTTGTAAAGAGACAAAACAAACAAAACAAAAAGTATTAGTGGGCAGTGTGGATTAAATGACTGAGGCATGACATACCTTTTCTCGATACACTTGTCAAAACATATCTTTGTGAGCCTGTTTCAAAAATGAAGAAAGATTACTCAGATGGTTATTTTTGAAATGCAAAATATTGTATAATTACATGGAATTAATTGAAAGCATCATTTTGAACCCTTTAGCAACATTTACTTGTCCATTGATTTTTGTTTATAGAAACTAATTTGGACAGATTATTTCCAGACTGAGTCAGGCATGTATCAAGTCATATATGTAAAGGATGAGCTTGACTTGTGACAATTCAAGCAAGCGTTTCAACTTGGATTGATGACTCGGGAACAAGGTCAACAAAGGCAGGGTAGCATGGCACTAGAGAAAAGCCTGCTACCCAAAAGATAAAGGACTTTTACCCACTACATATAAACACACACATATAAAAGGTGTCTCTTCGGAAACATCTGATAAAATTGGAACACATACAAATAAGCTAAACAATAAAATTTGTAGTATTCATTATAATACATATATAAAAGGTAGAGTGGGAGCTCCATAGGGTCCTGGCAAGAAATAGTTCCCTTTAATCTTAACATAGTATCAAATCCAGGCTCGTGACCACTATCCCACCCTGACATCTGTCATCTTCGTTAGTCAACTATGCCATCTGTGTGTGTGTCATTCCATGGTCTGTTAGTGCGCTGACATTGTTCATCACACCCTCAGCCGGTGTCTTCTTCCAAGCTCCTGTTTGCACGATACCACTGAAGCCTGATTAAGCACTGACATCGATCCTCTCTCTTGATTCCTCTCCTGCTCTCCTCTCAAATCAGAGTCCAACCATCAGAGCATTGGGTCTTCACAATCCACCCAACCCTCTCGAGTGCTCCTCTTCTTAGCGTGAATCCTCTATTTGATTTGTCCGCGTCATCATCTCCCATGGTCGTCGTATATCTCCCTAACCGTGAACTTCCAGACTCGATGTGAGCCTTCAAATGTGATGCATCTCCCTGCCAGTGTTCCGACCAAAAAATCTGCCTGCGTCAGAAATTGTGTGTGCTTCCTGCGCATCCAACGAGCACAATGAGCTTCATCCTCCAAACAGTCCTGTCCAACTCTCCCTCCGAACAACCACTTCTATATTGAAGCTCTTTCCTCAACCAGAGACTTGCGTGCACAGATGTTGCACATACCCCTTGTTGCAGCATCTCTTCTGCCCTAAGTCCGACCAATTTTTGAGCCATTCCAGAGCTCTTTTGTCCGAGCTCAACCCCAATATTCAAGGCTAGTAGTGGATCTGATCCATTACACCCTAGCTTCTTCACCATTTTATGTCAAAATCTTGAGGAGCTCAACAGTAAAATTGAGGAAGCCTCATTGTACATGCAGCACGCTCTGATTCCAATATCACTCTTCAAGTCAAGGAGTTGTGGCTC
This sequence comes from Zingiber zerumbet, assembly GCA_037833815.1. Taxonomy (NCBI): domain Eukaryota; kingdom Viridiplantae; phylum Streptophyta; class Magnoliopsida; order Zingiberales; family Zingiberaceae; genus Zingiber; species Zingiber zerumbet. The sequence continues at coordinate 5,736 of JBBMJZ010025718.1, forward strand.
TAGTGCTTCATCTCAACTAGTCACCTAATATGCCCATGGAGCTATCTCTATTGTGTGTCTATCTCAAACCTCTAGGCTGTCTTTGAAGATTCTAGACTCAAGTGTCTATGAGCATATTTCTAGTAACATCTCTTTCTCTACTATCACACCACCAACACGTTCTACAGATTTGTGTCACTATTTTCTTTCTCAAGGATGTTATATATTCTCTATCTATCACCATGAATTTTTAGATGCACTTACTTAGTCCACCTAGTAAGTCCACCTAGTGTACTCTGGCTAGGATAAATTATCTCTACGATCTATCAAGTGCATCTTCCTAGATTACAATCGTCTATGAAAAAGTTGTTATTCTCCAGAGACACATTGGGACATTATCTCTCCAAACATTTTTTGAATCAACTTCTTTCTTTCCTTTTACATATCTCTATTTGAGTCAATGTAGGAAGTACTTCACTTTCCTAACCAGCTATCTTTTCCACCTCTGCCTATGGACCTCCTTTGCCACCGATCCACCATACAAGGAACCTCCCTTTATACATGTGTAATCAACTGATCGCACCTCCTAGACACTCTGACAACTCCCTGCGACTACCCCTTTCTTTAATCATCAATTCTTTATCACCCAAACGCTTTGCCTTTATGTTATCTTTATACTAGAGTTAATTCCAAAGAATGTTCCAAGGGGGCTTTTAGATCCAAGGTGGCAATAGGCTATGATTGATTAGATGGATTCTCTTCACTTTAATAGCACTTGGGAGCTAATTTTACCTCCTTTGAGAAAATCCACCATGGATGGCAAATGAATTTCTCTAATAACTATTCACTATTCACCAAATGACATTGTTAATTAGCTTAAAACCTACCTAGTGGGAAAAGGGTAAACTCAAAGTTGTGGTGTTGATTATCTTAGTACATTTTGTCTCTGATGGCCAAGATCATTTCAATTCACCTCTTCCTCTAAGGAAGTGTGCCATGGGTTGTAAGTGAATTTTCCGTCTTAAGCGTTCCCCATATGGTGAAGGGGAGTCTTGGGACAACGATAAAGTTGTTGTCATATGACCTTAAGGTCATGAGTTCGAGTAGCGGAAACAACCTATTCCAAAATACAAGGTAAAACTACATATAATAGACTCAATGTGGTCTGACCCTTCCCCAGGACTCCGCATCGACAAAAGTTTCGTACACTAGGCTGTCCTTTTTTTTAAGTGTTCCCCCTATGGTATTGTTGATTGACTTGAGAATGTCTGGTGGCAAAAAAGCACACTCAGACTTATAGTGTTGACTACCTTGGTATATTCTCTCCAATAGGCAATAGCCAAGATCACTTCAGTGTGTCTCTTCCTCGCACTAGTTGCTATCTTTCATGGGCATGCTCATTAGCTTGAAATCAAGAATACTTTACTTTATTGTGATCTTACAGAGGAGGTTTATATGAAGCAATCTTTGTTACTTACAGAAAGATTAGTTTAGTGTATAAGCTACAGAAATCTCTGTTCAAGCTAAAGCAATCTCCAAATCTAGTTTGGGAAATTCAATTTAACTATTCTATAGTGTGGCATGACTGAGAACATCAAAATCCCATAGATGAAACTTGCAAGAGAAGAGGAATTATATTGAGGGCATGTTGATGCAAAGTTACAAAGTATTTTTATCTGAAGATAATACCTGTTAAAAAGTTCCACCCTATACTCCATTTCACTCTTTGCTATTTCAAGTATCTGCACAATTTTAAGGTCAGATTGACACTGTAAGTCACTTGAGAAAAAGCATAAACATACATGATAACCAAATGTAGAAACATTTCACTAGCAAATGCAAATAAAGGTAAAACATAATAGCTTAATCTTTTCTACAAGGGTAAACATGAATAATTAAGAAATGAACATCATGTTGATATAAAGAAAAACTGAATATCTATATGCCTATGAAATTCTATCTTGGGTGGATAATTACATGTGATTCATCATACATCCTGGAACCAGGGGTTCCTAGAATCAAATTATCATGTAAAACTATAACTTTTCCTAGTGTTGCATAATGCAGGATGCTTCATAAGCACAACCTTAAAATAAAGTCATAGGACGGCTTTGAAAGTGCCAAAACTACAAAACTTGCACCAAATTGAAACAAAAGGGTCATGTTTCTACTGTGAAAAAAAAACTACAAGTAGCACAATTCGCACCAAATTGAAGGGGCAAGGGATAATATATTCAACAAAGATAATATATTCAGAAGAAACGAAGTTACAGAAAAAAAAAATAATAGAATCAGACGAGTGAAGAGCACAAAAATTTGTTTCCACTATGGCCGTGTCTAACAATAAGAATCTACTCATTTCAATGAAGAAAATGAGGAAAATATTAAGTAATCTTCAAGGCAAGATTTGCATACCTGCTCCTTCCCAATATTGTTTGCGACATCGTTAGTGGCCATTGTGGAACTCTTGTGGAAGGTCCTGGCACTCCTGGGAGAAAGATCACCAGATAATTTTACTAATTAATCATCCAGAAGCAAATGAACGACAAATCACAAGTACGCGAACAAAAATTAGAAGGATTCAAATATATAAATTGAATAAAGTAGCGCACTTCAGCAAGCACTGCATGGAAACCAAATCGAAACCGAATTAGAGATCCAAATACAAGAATATCGCTTAGAACCAACTACTAACAATTATGAGGAGTTTGATTCAGTTCACAAATCTTATTTAGATACTGTTGATGATGATCAACGAAGAAGGGTCACTGTTGCTGTACCCCATTGCAAGCAAATGTTTATCCACTCGAGAAGAGAAACTCAAATTGAAGCAGACTTACCGGAGAAGAAAATACTGTCGAAGGAAGAGCAATCGCCGAGGAGCGGGCTGGAGCGTAGCTAGGACGGCGGCTTCCAAGTATTTCTAGGGCATCTAATGCAGAAAAAATAAATCACAAAAAAATTGCCACCAAATTTCATATCAACCCACATTATTTACCTTTATTTTGAAAATGCTCTCCTTCCCATTTCTTACCATTAACATAGTCATTTAGGCCATTTTTTTAAAATACCCTTTATTTTTATTATATCAGAAGTGGACAGTAAACGAACCAAACGTTTATATACGAATTTAGTGTTCAATTTAGTAAAAATTTATTTGTTTACGTTCTTTTAATATACATAAGATTAATTAAATAAATAAACTTAACAGCTTATTAAACTAAATAAATAAGTTTAAATATATATGTATCCAACTAGTTAATGTTCGTAAACAACATTCATAAACAATGTTTACGAACCATGTTCATTAATAAAACTCATAACAATATGCTAAAAAAATAAAAATAAAATAAATAAGTTTGAGTTATCGAGCTGAATAATAAATCAAATAAGTAAAAATTTAAATAATCAAACAAGCCTGAATTGAGAGCTTGATAACCTCTAAACAAACCAAGCTCAAGCCAAATTTGAATTGAGGGTTCGATAACATCTAAACAAATCAAGCTCAAGTTAAATTTCAAATAACCTCAAGCTCATAAAAATAAACTAAGCCGAGTATGACTAATTATTTTAAAGACTTGGTTCATTTTAAGTTCAGATCAACTGAGTTCGATTACCTTATCAAATAAGTTTAAACATCCCAAAACTCGATTAAATATCTTTACTGTTGTAATAGTTTTTATTAAATCATAGTAATCTTACTATTTTATTAAAAATCTTCCCCCTTTACTAACTAACTTTGGTGAAGTCTAAAATGAATTTACGTTAATATCCTTTTTTCTATTCACACTAAAAATAATTTCAAGATTTATTAGTAATTCTACAAGTGAAACAATCAGTGATCTAGAGTTCGAGACTCAGCTACGGTGTATTATTATGAATTTTTCTCATCATTAATTTTCTCTGGTTGTTTTTTATAAAAAAAAATATAATTCTCTTTAGTCCTACATCTTAAAATTGACAACACTATAATCAAAAAAGTTTCTATAAATATTTTAGGCCGACGAGATTAAAAAAATATACTTGTGTTAGTTTTTTTTACTAAGATAAGTATAATATTAAATTAAATTAATTTTTTTCATAGGAAAGTCCATTACAGTAGTTTGTTGCTGGGATTCTTTAGCGTCACTCTTGCACTATTACATGAGTTTGACGAATCTTACTCAAATAATTAATTCTTGGTTCTTAGAGTGTGCTGATCACTAGTATAAATAATTTAACAGAAATAAACTTCTGATTTATTAAAAAAAAAGGTAAAAAATAATCATGACATTTGATCAATTTTGAATTTCAAAAATTTAGTGTTGCGTCACAAAATATTCTGGTTGACTTTTTTTATCGATTCAAAATTTAATCATTAAAATATTAAATGGGCCCACCGTGACACCTAATTGGGCTGTTGTCCAGCCTGGCCCCCAACGAGAACTTTCTCTTCCATTTCCATCTCTCGTGTCTTCCAATACCTCGCTCGCCTGCCTCCGTTCCTCGCCTGCGCCTCCTCTTCCCATCTCGTAGAGGCCCCTCTCCTGCACCGGGGACGAGGAGACAGAAGCGAGCTCCAAATTCGCTCGATGTTCCTGATTCCTGCTGTTATTTTTTTCCATTGGGGTTTTTGTTGTTATCCTCTGACCCCGTCCGGAAGCTGAGTCGGACGGAGGCCGGTCGATGTGGCAATCGATTAATCGGGATGTGAGCCGGAAAGATAGTCCACTGACAGTCGACAATGGATGACGAAGGCGAAGA
>JBBMJZ010025735.1:0-10456 GCA_037833815.1 Zingiber zerumbet
TAAAATACAATCACAATTTCTAAAACTCTAAATTTTATAACTACGTATCAAATGAAGAGCGACCAATGGATAAAGAGGACAACAAGTAAGATAAATTGAACTGATTTACTCTAATACATTATAACAACTATGATCATATCTACTATAATAATACTAAAATTTAACTTTTGATTTTAAAAATTAACAACAATCAAAAGAAGATTTCAAATTAAAAGAAACGCCAATTGGACATCCATTTAAAAAAAAAATGCTCCATCATATTTTTTTTCCAAAATAATCATGTGGAGAAGTTATTAAGTAGTTGTTACAATGTCTATAAGTTACCAATAGTTACTACAATATTGTCTTTATTTTTAGTGTTATTATAAAAAAATGTGGAATCGCCACATTAGCGGCCCCCTAGAGCCGGTCCCACGGATATGGAAGGAGGTAAATGCAGGTACACAGCTGAAAGCGCATGACCGGGACGCTAACCCCAGGTAATGACACCCTGAGGATCGAACCCTGGACCTTTCGACCACAAAACCATGTGCCCCTAGTTGTGAAAAACTTATTATGTAGATGCTACAATGTAGATGCAGGTACACAGCTGAATGCGTATGACCGCCACATTAGTGTTATTTAGCAGCTATGACTAGCTGCTACAACGTATAAAACTTATTATGTAGATGCTACAATGTGCAATATTTAATACAATATTGTTGAGTGTTGTAGCAGCTAGTCATAGCTAAAGAGTATTTTGATTAATTTAAAACGTATTGTTAAAGTGATTTTGATTAATTTAAAATGATTTGATAAAACTTAAATAGTTTCATTTGATAAAGAGTATTTTGCTATAATAATATTTAGAGTTTAGAATTTACTATTCAAAGTTTTAAGATTTAGGATATAGTTATAACATGTTGTAACTATTAATAATTGCTACAATGTGTAGTAGCTACCTATAATTACTACAATATGTAGTAGCTGCTACCCAGTAGTAGCTATAATGTGTAGTAGATGTCCATACAAGTACATAATTGGCTAGAAGATGATAAATTTATTAAATGGAGTAGGGATCAATTTCTGATGGACTTATGCTCTTAGAAAAAGCTCCACCCACTCTTTAGTCACTTGGCAGTCAGCTATAAGCTGACATCTTTTCACTAATTTGGAGACATACTGTGAGAAACGTTTGAGATGAACGTAATCATCTTTTGCTAAAAATTACTATAATATTATATAGTAGTTATGCACTTGATAATTACTAAAACATGAAAAATCATCAATTTCATATTTAATCAAATTGATCCGTAAATTCATCTCAAATATATTGTAATAGCTGCCAAATAGTTATTACAATTTAATTTCAAGATATTTTTTTTTTGGAAAAAATCATTTTCATGATTTGTGAATTTTAGGGCACCCTTTGATTTTTTTTTTTTCAAAACATATTGAAGCGTTTTTGGTTACTTCAAATTAAAGGGTGTATAACTAAATTTGATATTAAACAAATTGATCCTTGCCCAAACAAAAAGTCAACCTTGCATGAGGTATTTGCTTACCTCAGTTCCACACCAGTTGCTTTCCCGACTCACAATCGAGCGACCGAATTCTCCACGTACCCAAAGCTGGACTCTGCCCAAACCCCTATAAAATCGATCGATTTCTCTGCCAGGGCCTTCTCAGTGCAGGTGATCCCGTGATCCCCGTTACCACCAACAATTTTTTTTATTCAAGCAATGGAGGGGCAGGTCCAAGTCCAGATCCCCAGAGTGAAGTTGGGCACCCATGGATTCGAGGTTCGTCTTCCCTTCCTTCATGAATCGTATTTTTTTTTTGTTTGTTGCGATTTCCCTAAAGATCTTTTTTTTTACTCCAATTTGTTGTGGCGACGCTAGGTTTCTAAACTAGGGTTTGTGTGCATGGGTCTCACTGGCGTGTACAATTCTCCTGTCAGTGAAGAAGCTAGCATTGCCATCATCAAGCATGCTTTCAACAGGGGCGTCACCTTCTTTGACACCTCCAATGTCTATGGACCCCACACAAATGAGATTTTGCTCGGGAAGGTTTTGTATCTCGTCGCTACATTTCTCTCTTAAAGATCGCGCGGAATGAAGAAAAATTGATGCTTTTTGACATATTTCTTCAGGCCTTGAAGCAATTGCCGCGCGAAAAGATCCAAATAGCCACAAAGTTTGGGGTTGTAGGTATTCATGAAAAAGGTGTGGTGGTCAATGGTAAGCCTGAGTATGTGCGGGCTTGTTGTGAAGAAAGCCTAGAGCGACTCGGAGTGGATTACATTGATCTTTACTACCAGCACCGAATTGATAAGACTGTTCCGATAGAGGAGACTGTAAGTTGACTCTAAAAATCGGCTCTGCTACATAGTTCTGAAATTTGAGATATTGTGGCTCATGCTATTTATTTGGTTGAGCAGATGGGGGAGCTCAAGAAGTTGGTGGAAGAAGGAAAAGTGAAGTATATTGGGCTCTCAGAGGCTAGTCCAAACACTATCAGACGTGCTCATGCTGTGCATCCAATTACCGCATTACAAATGGAATGGTCTCTTTGGACTCGTGATATTGAGCCAGAGATAGTCCCACTTTGCAGGTCTAATTACTTTAGTTGTCCAACTTCCTGCGAGCTAATGCCCAATCTATGTAGTTTTTGCAATAGCATTAGTTTAAGGGTGTGAAGCATAAAACATTCTCACAGCATGCCCGCAAATTTTCACTGATATATTGTAACATAGAGACAAATGCTACGTCCTGCATTTTATCTTCTACCTCGAACATGCATAGGGGAGCATATCATTTTTCACCTAGCTTTATTTTTAGTATCATGGGCTACTTCTGTAGTACTGGAATTTTTAATACTCATTTCTCCTCAAATGTTCACGTAGGGAACTCGGCATTGGAATAGTTCCATACAGCCCTATTGGACGAGGTTTTTTCGCTGGTAGAGGAGTCACTGAGAATTTGCCTTCAGATACAAATATGGTATCCACTCCATCATCTGCATCATACCTTGTACATTTTGGCAAATTAAAGTAGGTGATTTTTCATAAATAGATGACTGCATGCTAGTTGTTAATGTTGAATTTGTACCTTTTCTATGACTTCATTAGACTAATATCGAAAGATTCAGTGGTGAGAATTTGGAAAAGAACAAAGTTCTCTATCTGCGAGTGGAGAATCTGGCCAAGAAACATCACTGTAGCCCTGTTCAACTTGCTTTGGCTTGGGTTCTCCACCAAGGTGACGATGTGGTTCCTATTCCAGGTAAGGAATTGTTTGTATGCATCAATATTGTAATTGCCATTGAAGCAGTAATGCTACTACTGTATTCTAAGCTGTAAAGTGCTTTGTGTCTAGTTGGTTGAGGATGGAATAATTTTGTTATAATACTTTTTCATATCTAGATGTTCTAACATTGTGATCACTCCATAATTTGTTCTAAGATTTCAATAATTGATGGCCATCAATTATTTGGATCATGTAAGTGATTGTGTGGAGCCACACGGACAAACACACACAGATTGCTGTGATGGTACTAACTTGCCAGTCTAGTTAATTTATTTCTTAATTGGAATGAATTCTGTTCCTTTAGCTAGGTGAAAGAAGGGGTTAGTTTCTTTAAATGTACAAAGAATCTCAGTACCTTTGACCTCTGTAGAATCCTTCTTAGGAAAATTCTGTTATGTGAATATTCTATTAGAGATATTTGCATGCAGTGTTCTTGATCTATTTGTTCTTTTTCCTAGTTTTTTAATCTTCATCAACAAATCTTTCATTTCCATTTTCTGTTATTAACATTGGTCATTGTTTCTATGCCAAATTTTCTTGGGAGTTTCGTCTTTTCATATAAGAGCTATTTTACCAAAAGTTGATGCATGCTGTCAATAAAAAGTGTTTGGTAAAGTAGATTGAAATTCTGCGTTATGCAGAGATTTTTTAAACCTAGTGTCCTTATGAATGGACCCATATAGCATCCTTCCCTTTTAAAATTTTGTAAACAAATCTCAAATTGCATGTAGAACTTTAGCTACAGAACTGGTAAGTCTGCACTTGGTATGGAAAGATTATAAATTTGGATGTCGTTAGTAATTTACAAGAAAAAAATAGTTGGGTTCTTGCACATAAAGCTTATTTAGTCAATAACGGGAGAAATTTTACTCTTAGCAGAATCTACTTCCATATTTCCTGTAAATTTTAGAAGCCTTAGATATGGTTGTGATGGATCAGAAATGATGGCTCAAAAAAAAAAAGATTCTAGTCTCCTCTTTATCTCTTATTCAAAATTTAACTTGAAGCCACTTACAAAGGTTCATGAGGTTATCATTTTTCCTCCTGGTAATCTCCAGATGATAACATCATTGAGAAAATGAGTAGCCACTAAAATTCATGAATTTTCATTATCAGCTACTGATGTCTGCAGATAGTGTCTTCCGAAATCATCCTGTAAAAGATCGTACCCGAGTTATATTATGGGGATATATTGAATTTATGCCTAGTTTCTAGATGGTCTTATCATTTGATCTGATCAAGAATTTGTTGAAACTTTGGCTTTTACATGCACGCAGTACTTCTATTACTATTTCATCACGAGAAATTGAGAATTGCATGATATGACTTGCTTTGTGAAACTGAATTGAACGTTTTCAGTTTTGAATGATAAATACCAAACATTATTACCAAACTTCAAGAACTGTGTTATACATACAGAAACTTCTTTGCTAGATTTGGATTATTGTGGCTGACTTTTTTTTACCAAGGATTATATATTTGAAATTCTTATTTATCTTCAAACATCTAAGAGTACCATGAATTTCTTGCTGGATTTAATTGATGATTCTATTTTGACCTCTCAGGTACAACCAAGGTGAAGAACTTGGATGTAAACATTGAGTCTTTGAAGGTAAAGCTCACAAAGGCGGATTTCGAAGAATTATCTGACGCAGTGCGGGAAGAAGAGGTAGCAGGTTATAGGTCATACGGTAGTCTTGAGCCAGTAAATTGGAAATATGCCGACACACCTCCCATGCACGCCAATGCATCAGCATAGACGTGTGATTATTGTCCTTCCAACTATTTTGGGTCAGTTACATGAAGCAGCATAGGCCTGTGATCATGATGTTAACCTAAAGATATAATGTGATGTTTTCTTTCCATCGACTTAATTAATAAACAGGATGCAGAGTTTAGTTGTTGGCCAATACGCCGTGGTAACGTGGTGATTGTCGATTATTTCAAACTTTGTACTTTCCCAGCAATTTATTACAATGTGGTATTTGTTGGTATGATATATGACATCATTACTGAAATATAAATATGGCTCGAATCAGATCCCTATAAATAGCTTCAACCAATTTAAAATTCAGATTCTGATAAGTTTTTTACTTGTCTTACAAAGTTTGATTTTATTGGGCAAAAAAGGGATTACGTTAGCTCCCAGTGCTCCTATACGAGAGGTAAATTATGGTGACTATTAAGATAGATGGGAGGGAGGTAAGATGGATGGGAGGTTAAGTTATATCAGATGTAGGGATTTACACCCCATCAATTCATTTGATTCTTTGGATAAATCTATCACTTATCTACCATCTCAACTAAGTCAGTGGGAGCAATCTCAACTAAGTCAGTGGGAGAACAAAGTTTGATTTTATGATTTGTCCTTTGGTGCATAATTCTGCTTCTGTTTTTTTTATAGGGTGCGCAACCAAAGTGCTTGACTGAAAAATACTTGATACATTGTAGTATACAGCACTTAACACCGTTGTGGCACCTTGGTTTTGGGCATATGCTATTGTTCCCATCGTGTTCGCCTTGGCTTTGGAGCTGGTGGTGGAGTACGCGGCAGCGGCGAAGTTGGGGCGGAGGCCGAAGGTTCCTGAGCCCGCCCCAGATCAATTCCACCAATGTATTAGATAATACCACCAATGTATTAGATAAATTATAACATAGGTGTTCATTTTAAAAATTAATACCACAAAGATGATCCTTTGAAACTAGCACAATTATATTGTGATTTCTCCAAGACAGTGATGATGATATTTGTTTCGGTGAAGGCGGACCACTGGTGACATGACTTATTTGCTAACTGTAAGAAGACTTCGAGAAGAAATTCCAAGCTGCGAGCGGGCTTGTCAGGTCATAGAAAAATAAAAGAGGAAGAAAATGTTAGTAAACAGGTTGGGTGGGGTCTCAGTGCAGTCACTCCGACGTTCAAGTTAGTGAGGGAGCCGCGTAGCAATAATCAAAGGATAATGATGAGGAATAGAGAAGAGCATATGAGAGCGCTTGCCTGCGTGGGAAGAAAGGACTCCTTATATATAGTGTTGTTTTTCTTAACATGAATAACGAGACATGTTACTAAAATAAGGCCAACGACATTCCGTTGTCTTTCTCAAATTGTAACAACTAATTCTATGCACAAGTGGTGGAAGTATCCATTGTACAGGTTGCATAGAGAATATTCCAGTGATTTCTTGACAACGGTTACACAAGATGTTAAAAGAGTTATTGGGCCGATGAACTGTTAGCTATTATCCCTTAACAGTGGGCCTTTCAAGACTTTAAGGGCTTGATGAGTTCTAGTGGCTATGAGAGGCAGCTCTGGTCCTTCAACTCAGGAGGCCAGGGGCGAAAAAAAAAAACTAAAATAAATTTTTAATAATATACAATTCATCTAAACGATTTCTTCTGACATTTTTATTTGTAAAATCATCTATAATATTATCAGTTTCAAGATTTTTCAAAATATTTTTCTCAATACATTTTTCATTTGTTTATCACTTTGCAAATTGTAACCTAAAAGGATAAAAGTAAAAGACAATATTAAAAGGTTCTGAAATATGAATTTGGGCCCAACTATCCAAAGCCCCAATTACATGCCTAAAAAGATAAAAGTAAAATTCAAACTTCATCATAGATAAAGATCGGGCTATTCGGGATTAGATTTCTCATATTTGAGTGTCTTCAAGGCTATGGAAGGCGTCTTCCACACCCTTTATAAGGGTGTTTCGCCCAAGCCATTAGAGACAACTACTACACGAGTTTCTACGCGTTCGATCACTTTCTGACTGCCCCTACTTCCTATTGCTACTTCATAGAAGTCTGTCTGCCACCAAGCTTCCCTTCCGAGTCATCTGATCATCTCCGGTAGACCGACAACAACACACGAGCACTCTTAATTGTTGGTAATACTTTATTAAGTGTTGCACTTTTTATTACTGCTTTAAAAAGGGTAAGAGTAGGTTGTTATACTGTCCCTATGTCTTGTATTTGATCACCTCATTTGGCCTCTTGTGGCGGTTATGGAAGAGGCTTTTAGTGAATTGCCCATCGATAGGTCCGTGAGACCTGGTCTTGGAGTAGGAGTCACCGAAGGCTCCGAACCAAGTAAATCTTTGTGTTCGTGTCTTTTTCCATTTCTGGCTATTTCTTTTTCCGCTACGTACTCTTGTTTTAAAATATAAAATGATGAGTTTTTGAAAACCACGTTATTCAACCCCCCCAATGTGCATCTTGGTTCAATAAGTATTGCTTGAGTACTGTTCGACACTGTGCTTATATAGGTGAACTGAGGCACCTCCAAGCAATCAGAGGCGCCTCCAGCTCAATCTGGATCAGCATCAAAAAATTTGGTTCTAAGATCAGATAAGAGCTTATCTAACTGGAGGCTCCTCCATCTAAATGGAGGTGCCTCTAGTCCTCAACGCGACAGACGTTGAAGCAGAGTCTACCCTGAAATCTGATATGCGCGGAGGTACCTCCTCGAACTGAGGCCCTCCGCGCCTTCTGCACTGAGGCCCCTCCATCAAACAGGAGGTGCCTCCGCGTCTCAAACATAGAGGGCTTGGCCAACTCAATTTTGCTCCTGCAACCAATATTAGTCTAACACAAATAATATTTCCTACACCAAAGAGATATCACAATCAAAATAAAGATAGTTTGACAGTCTAGGGATTGTCTGATTTTGACTTTTGGATTTCCCATGAAATTAAGGTCAAACTAACGCCTACTGTTCTCTCAATGAGAGCACATCTTCATCTACTCCTCCCAGAAGAGTTTACTTGATGTTAAACTAATCCTCTAGACTATTGCTCAGTATCTGAGACTTTAGGACTTTTCGTTGGACGTTAGATCCCCGACCTGTCCAGTCTTTCATCTGGTGTCGCAACCTATATGACTTTCACCTACTGTCCTCGACCTGTAGAATTTTTCGCTCGATTTCCTCAACCTGCTAAGACTTCTGCCCAGTCTCTCAGACCAGGACTTTCTTGCTTAGCGCAATTAGGGCTTTCCACCTACCTAGAATTAACTGGGACTTTTACCTTGCATAAGCTCACTTAAGGCTTTCCTGCACACTTAGTCAAATTTATTATAACTACAATAATCCTTAACTTTGAACCCTTTGCCATTATCAAAATTTAGGTTCGATCATCTAGTCTTTCCTTCATCAATAATCTCTCCTTTTTTTTTTATTATGGCAACACAATTTGAAGTTAAGTAAAGCATAACTTGTTAAGAATAACTAAAGACCTATACAAGTAAGAATTTTCAATTGTCTTTTTTAAAAGTTAAAAAATTTCTAAGTATAGAAATAAAACACTCTTTAAGGTTTTCCCAAACAAATATTTTAACTTTAAGCACTCCCTAAAAAGTAACAACTTTAAAAAATATTTAACTTTTAAAATCTTCTTTTTAAAAAATATTTAGCTTTGAAAATACTTAGTTTTTGAAAAAAAAAATTTGCATTTGAAAAAGAACTTAGTTTTTTTTTTAATTTTAATTTTATTTTTCTCCTTAGTTTTTAAAACCTTAGCCCCCTTTAAAAAAAAGCTTAACTTGAAAGAGTACTAAGCTTTTGAAAAAGCTTACTTTGAGAAAATACATATGTTTCAAAAATTATATTTGAAAAAAGCTTAATTTGAGAAAGTACCTGGGTTTTTTTAAAAAAACTTAAGGTTTAATCTTGACTTAAATTTTATCTTGTTCTCCCTTTTTGAAATATATCAAAAATAATTTTTACAAAAATGTAAAGTACTCTCCCTAAAATTAAAAAACTTTTAAGTAATTATTTCTTTTAAAAAAAATAACATTAAAAAATTAGGTAAAGTTAATAGCATGAGTATGATCTTGAAGTCCAAGCATGTGTATGCTGAAAACATGAAAAAAAAATTAGAGATTTTTATAATAAATAAAAAAATAATAGTTTTTCAACCTAAAAAATTTGAAAAAAGCATAACTTAATAAAGATTTTAAATTTGAATAACAGTTATGATATATTCTATTGAGTACATTTCTAATTATCTTTAAGTGTACTAAACTCAAATTCAGGTAAGTATTTAGTCAATATATCTTCTAGGTTTAACTTAGATTCAACATTTAGGAGTTAAGATAGATTGATTGAATTCACTTAGTTATTTCATCTCACCCATTTGGATTAATTAGGTTAAATTTATTAAGTTAAAAATTATTAAGTTAGAATTTAATTGAGGTAAGATTAGGTTAAATTAAATTTTGATTAAAATTTAAAATTTATTTAGATAAGACTTAGTTTAGGTAAAATTAATTTTGGAAAAATAATTGAAGTTTTGAAAAAAGAATTTATGTTTTGAAAAATAATTTAAGTTTTAAAAATAATTTAAATTTAGAAAATTAATTTAATTTTTGAAAATAAATTTAAGTTTTGAAAATAATTTAAGTTTTGAAAAGATTAAATAGTGCTGATTTAAATTAATTAAAAATTAAATTCAATTAGGTTAAGATGAATTAATTAAAATTAGATTAATTAAGTTGAATATATTAATCATGTTGGTTGTGTTGGTTTAATCAAACCAAATTAAGCCTTAGTATCTCACTCATTCTATATTTTCAAATAAGAGAACCTTATAGGTTTTTGTGAGATGCAAGAGAACTAGAAATGTCAATTTAGGTTTTGGCATTTTCTTGGAAAATATTGGGCAATCTAGGCTTAAGGTTAAGATTAGCTAAGGTTTAAGGATACTTAGATAGGTAATCTAGGTATATTTTATTTATGCTAAAACTTGCTATGTTTGTTTGCCCATCATATGTCATGACATCATGTTTATTTTAGCATTCACACCTTATTATGAAAAACACAAAAATACCATGTCATGACATACATACATCATGCAGTTATAGGAAATTCTCTTTTGAAAATTATTTCTTTTTGATGTATGCCATAACATATCATGCATTATTTTTAATTCCTTGCGAATTAAGGACAAATGACATTGATCAACAAGGAACATCCTTGGTGGATGTTCATAACCTTAAAATGCCTAGGTAGATATGCATGATCCCTAGAATAGGGCAAAACCAAGCTTTACATCTCACTAAAAGACTATAAGGTGACTTGTATGTGTTTTAGTACACATTGAATACAAGTGAGATGTTAGGATGATGAACAAAACTCAAGATGTTGATTTAGTGCATTCTTTTGAGTT
>JBBMJZ010025782.1:0-10455 GCA_037833815.1 Zingiber zerumbet
ATTCAATTCATGTTAAAATCTAGTATTCATAAACATGGATTATGAACACAAAACAAATGAGAAGATGTGCTAAATTTAGGGAAACTTTAAACAGCCACATACCCTACTCTTACTGCACTTGAATACCCCTACTTTGTGCGAACAACACAAAGTGATCTATTCCAAATGGATGCAATAGCAGCAATAGTAGACTACTTCCAGTAGAAGCAGGTGATTGCAGTATATGTTGATGATGATTATGACAGAAATGGAATAGCTGCCTTAAGTGATGTGCTTGCTGAAAAGTGCTGCAAGTTAGCTGATAAAGCTTCCAGTAGAAGCATTCGAAATTTTTTTTATGGTCCTATGATTCTTTCCGTGGCATATTATCTTGAAATGATGTCTAATGGGTATGTTTGGATCTCGACAGATTGGCTTTCTTCTCTATTAGATTCCAAAGGACCCCTTTCTTCCTACACAATGTCCACAATGCAAGGGATCATTACAATTCGCCAGCACACAGAAGAATCGGATAGGAAGAGTGATTTAATTTCTAGGTGGAGCAACTTGATCAGAAAGGAGAGCGGGAACTTTCGACTTAACTCTTATGGTTTCTATGCCTATGATACTGTGTGGATGTTGGCTAAGGCAATAGACTCCTTCTTTGATGATGGTGGAATCATTTCCTTCTCGAATGATTCAAGATTACAAGATTCCACAGCGGGAACTCTTCACCTTGATGCAATGAATATATTTAATGGCGGAGATCTTCTGCTTGATAAGGTAAGAAGCACCCATTTTGACGGCAGCACTGGAGTTTTTCAGTTTGATTCTGATGGGAATCTCATTCATCCGGCATATGATATTATAAATGTGATTGGAACTGGATCAAGAACTATTGGCTACTGGTCCAATTATTCCGGTTTATCAGTTGTGCCTCCTGAAACCTTGTATACAAAGCCACTTAATGTTTCTCCTTCAAGGGATCAACTCTACAGCGTCATTTGGCCTGGTGAAACAACAATTAAACCTCGAGGATGGGTCTTTCCTAACAACGGGAAAGAACTAAAAGTTGGTTACCCTCTAAGAGTCGGTTTTACGGAATTCGTCTCAAAGTCACCAACAACCGGCACTGCTAAAGGTTACTGCATTGATGTCTTTACTGCTGCTGTCAACTTACTGCCTTATGCTGTTCCTTTCAAGTTGATACCATTTGGGGATGGGCATGACAATCCTAACTACACAGCACTGGTAAATATGGTTGCCACACAGGTAAGTTCAACACAAAGTATCTGCTACTGAACACGAATGTAATTGGCAACTTATTATTACATTAACTAACTTGATTTTGATTTTCAGTAGCACTGATCTTTTTCATTTTTGCAGGAATTTGATGCTGCTGTTGGTGATATCGCCATTGTTACTAGTCGGACGAAGATTGTTGACTTCACACAGCCATATTTGTCTTCTGGTCTTGTTATATTAGCTCCAATCAGAAGGCACAAATCAAATGCTTGGGCATTCCTACAACCCTTTACTCTGGAGATGTGGTGTGTTATAGGCATTTTATTTATCATGATAGGAGCTGTAGTTTGGACGCTTGAACACCGGCTCAATGATGAGTTTCGTGGCCCTCCAAGGAAACAATTGATCACAATCTTTTGGTAAGTTGTAGCACAAATGAATGAATGTTATCTAGCTTATTGCTTCAAATTATCATTCAAGATATATTTACACCTTAGCTACCTTATCATATTTGATTTTTTTTCATGCCAGAGATTTCCCACACCGACTAATTTTGTTAACCATATTTGGTTTGTCAGTGCAACATGTCCCTTTCCCTTTTTGAGCTTCAATGGCATTGAACCTTAGAGTCATATCTAGTCAATTCCTATAGCATTGCAATGTGACCAACTCTTTTGCTTGCTATGTATTGCATTGTATAGCTTCCGTATCAAATATTGAGATTATGCTTGTTAAGGTCAGGTTTAACAGATATTGGGACCTATTGACATGTGACCAGTGTAGGCTGGCTACAAGTCGGAGGGAAAACTGTGAGATGGTTTGCCGAACTATAAAGCATTAGGATTCTAAACAATTTAGTATGATCGAAGTCAAATTGGAGGTTAGGAGGATAGAGTTTTCACATCGAAGATTAAATGGAAGGGGATTGGTCTCCCTTAGTGTCTTGAGGTGGAGTTGTTGTAGTCCTGAGGTGGAGACACAATCGTCGTATGAAAAATGAAAGTTTAAATCCAAAAATTCTCTCTCAGACCTCAGGATCTATTTTCACATTGACAGATGTTTACACGCTTAGTGTTTTCAGCTCTCATAGTATAGGAGGATAGCCTCGAATCAGTGGTGTGACACCACTTATGAGGCTATATAGCACTTTTATCTTGCCCCAAGGGTGAATTGAAACATGTCTAGCTCATGCTGGTCGCTTCTACAAGTAGAAATACCCAACGTCAATGCCCAACATTAATCAGGAAAGTCTCACGAATACAGGCTTGCCATTTTCAGCATGTTATTATCGTTTTCATGAAAATTTTAGGTTGATGTTTTTTCTTCTTTTTCTTTACTAACCAAGTTTTACTTCTTCTAACGTAGCTTTTTGACTTCTCTTTGTCTGTTGCAGGTTCAGCTTCTCAACCTTGTTTTTTGCACACAGTGAGTATGACTGAACACACAAGACACTTCTTCTATCCCAATACATATGATTTAGAGCTTAATCCACACTGTCAATGTTTTCTCTCAGGAGAGAGCACTGTGAGCACGCTAGGACGTTCAGTGCTACTAATCTGGCTTTTTGTGGTACTGATCATCCAATCTAGCTACACTGCCAGCTTGACATCGATCCTCACAGTGCAAAAGCTCTCAACGACCGTAGAAGGAATTGAGAGCTTGAGAACCGGCAATGGATTTATCGGGTTTCAGGTTGGTTCGTTTGCTGAAAATTATATGGTCGAGGAGCTAAGGATTCCCAGATCCAGACTTAAAGCCCTCTCACCAGGAGCGTATGCTGAAGCCCTGGAACTGGGCTCTGATAATGGAGGCGTTGCTGCCATTGTCGATGAACTTGGCTACGTTGAGATTTTCCTATCAAAAAATTGCCAATTCTCAATCGTTGGACCAGAATTTACCAAAAATGGCTGGGGTTTTGTAAGTTCCTTTCCAACTTCTTTAGTTTTGTGACCTTCTGTTTGATTCATCATCATATGGATATTAGACTTAGATCATCTTTGGGCTCCTCGTTGGCATTTGTTTTGATCGTTTTGGCTTTAAAACAATCCGAAATTCCTTCGTAATGTTCTTTAGTTATTACATTCGCAACTCTATGATCTATTTCTATTGTCTTCCAAAACCGTGATCGTTTGATTCAAACCCTTTTCAATTCAGGTCTTCCAAAGGGACTCTCCTTTAGCGGTTGACATGTCGACAGCAATTCTCACATTGTCTGAGAATGGAGATCTCCAGAGGATCCACGACAAATGGTTCACAAGAGCTGCTTGCTTCTCTGAATCAGAAGAAATCGATTCAGAACGGCTCAGTCTTAGCAGCTTCTGGGGGCTGTTTCTCATATGTGGGATCTCATGCTTCTTGGCTCTCCTCATATACTTAACCGGCGTGATATACCAGTACATCCATCTACCTTCCACTCATCAGCAAGACCCTTCCAGCCATAGACTGTCTCAATTGGGACGCAGCTTTCGCGAGTTCCTTTCGTTTCTCAACGACAAGGAAGAGGACGTCAAGAAGAGATATTCTCAGAGAGGACACAAGCCCGACGGTGATGGCTCTGTTAACCTTGAAACATGAGGATGATGTATGTACATATGCTCGGTATCTATATCATACTTGTCAGCGTTCAGTTTTCCTTTACTTGAAACATCAGTTGTTTCGATGGATTGCCAACCATGAAGAGCAAATGGCGATAGGCTGGCCTAATGTAATATCGGTGTGTAAGGATGCATGACTTCTCTGATTTGAGTCGCTCTGAATCCAAAATGTTATTAGAGATCAACACGAACATTATTGTACTATGCATAAAGCTACTATAAAGGAGGAGTCTTTGTAGTGTTTTTCATGACCCTTCGATCGAATATGGATGGATCTTCATGAAAAACAAATCGACGAATGGTCACTTTCATGCCATTGTATTCCAACAGGGATCATTTGGAAGATGATGACGAGACAGACTTTTCTCTTCTCTCCTTTTTTTTTTTGACGAACCTAAATAATTAGGCTAAATGATTTAAAATCATCTTCAAAAACTAAAAGATAAATAAACAAATGGGCGCATAGATAATTTATACACACGCAACAAACAAATCTTTCATGATTCACATAACACGCGTTGGTTTTTGGTGAGCGAGCATCTTGCCCATTTTTTTAAATACCAACGGATACGATTTAACGAAAAGCCGTGATGCGCTTCCGTTATCGAATAACGACAAACCGTTAGCTCCGTTCGCTACCTGGACCCGTGCTGCTCCGAACCAACGGTCTATGATCTGCTATGATCTCAATGGTTGTTCCTGGTGTCGACACGTGTCGTAAAGGGTTCGTCTGGTGACGGAGCGTCCTATGCCGAGAACATTCCGTTACCGTCGACGAACGGAGAACGTCCTCCCCGTCGTTTTCCTATAAATCTCAGTGAGCTCCCGTTCGCATCTGCAGCCTCACCTTCTTCGCTCGCTCGGCGCCTCTCGATTCCCTTCTCGTCCCGTCGTCTCGATTTCCGATGGCTGACGCAAAGATCGAGAAGCTCCAGTCCGCTGTTGCTGCTCTTGATCAGATCAGGTGAGACCGAAGCCCTTTTGTGTGTTTGTTTTCTTCTGAACTCATGGATTCCGGTGAAATATGCTGGATCTGATCGGAGTTTTTGTATGTTTATTCGTAGCCAAAATGAGAAATCTGGATTCATCAACCTCGTGTCTCGTTACTTGAGGTAAAATTGAG
Source organism: Zingiber zerumbet (assembly GCA_037833815.1). Lineage (NCBI taxonomy): Eukaryota > Viridiplantae > Streptophyta > Magnoliopsida > Zingiberales > Zingiberaceae > Zingiber > Zingiber zerumbet. The sequence goes on from JBBMJZ010025782.1 coordinate 4,942, forward strand.
TAAATTGGGTTTTTTTTTGGGATCCGATTGCTTTTGATGCTTGTTTCATATGATGAGCTCTTTTGAGTCGATTTATTGAAATGCCGGTTTTTTGTTGTGTGTTGGTTGGATCGAAGCGGCGACGCAGACCAGATCGAATGGAGCAAGATCCAGACTCCGACTGATGAAGTGGTCGTACCTTACGATTCCTTGGCGCCACCGCCGGAAGGTCCGGTTTTTCTTCTCTAGTCGGATCTGGGACATATTTTTGCTACTTCTCTGATTTATTCTGATTAGCGTGTTGCAGATATGGAGGCCACGAGGAAGCTCCTTGACAAGCTTGCCGTGCTAAAACTCAATGGAGGATTGGGGACCACCATGGGATGCACGGGTCCTAAGTAAGATAATTTTATTTCTCATAAAAATGATTACTGATGAACTGATATAAGCTAGTAGTTTGATGCTTAATTGCCTTTGAGCTTGTATAATTGATTTCTAACGGACAGTGTATTATTTATGTTTGCATTGTTAACTTATTACTCAAGAATGTTAAAGGAAAGATTGGTCTTTGTTCTTACTTCTGTATGCCGTTCATGCTATTTCTTGTCATGGCGAACTTGGTTCTAATATACTCCAAGTTAGCAGGAAAGGATTGTTCTGCCTTATTACTCAGTTGACGACTTCAAAGATTATATACTTCATGCATCATATAAGACTTATTCATTTGGTTGGGCCTTATAGTTGTTAAACACAGTTTAGTATCGGCACCAACTCTTATAGTACAATCCTTTATGCATACTTCACCTGCAAAAGGAAGTAGTTTGATTCATGTCTATTGTATGTCAATGAAAAGGAGACAATATTGTGTACAACTCAACTTATACTATACATTATTGTCATTATTAGTATTATTTGGACCCTGTTTACTAACTCATCACTAGGCGTCTCTAGTGATTGCTAGATTCTATGAATACTATTGACAAAATAATTTTAAGATCTATATGCTGTCCTCTTAAGTAGTCAAGCAGTGACTTGTGGCCAGCAAATATTTCAATTAACCTAGTTCAAATATCAATATTACAATCCCAACTACTAATTCGGAGGATGAATCAATTAATCCTGGCCCCTTTTATTAGGAAGTAGGACAAGCTTGTATCTAGAATGAGCAGCATTGAAATTCTGATTTCTTAGAATATATACGTAACTGCTAATTCAATTATTACCTTCCTTCTTTATAACTTTTCATTGTTTATTTACAAGGTTCCATAATTCAGAGGTTATAGGATAAATATATGTTACTAGACCCTACTCAAGAGTCCAAGATTATCATGAATGAAAATTGAGTTTTGTTTTCCATGAACTTCAGATCTGTAATTGAAGTGCGCAATGGGTTTACCTTCCTTGACTTGATTGTTATCCAAATTGAGGTAAGGGGATCTTGGTGAGTTTCTTTTCATGAAATTGGTGATATTAAATCATGGAAAACCTTTGGTAGTCTCTCAACAAAAAGTATGGATGCAATGTGCCTCTACTTTTGATGAATTCTTTCAACACACATGATGATACACTCAAGGTGTGAATAACTGGCCTGATTTCATTTGTAACTAACTTCACATGGCCATGTTATGTCTAACTCTGTTCATACATTTGATGTATGTGAAGATTGTGGAGAAATATGCCAACTCAAATATTGAGATACATACATTTAATCAGGTTTGAAATTCATCTATTTTTTCAGTTTGTCTCAGTTTGGAGAGCTGCAGCAATTTAATATTTAAAGGTTCTTAAACCTGTAATTATTTGATCTTCAGAGTCAGTACCCTCGCATAGTTGTTGAAGACTTTCTTCCATTACCAAGCAAAGGCCAAACAGGGAAGGATGGCTGGTATGTTCTGGTCAAAGCTTCTTATAGGCTGTTCATGTTAAAACATACGTTTACTTCTTTTAGTTTCCTCTGTGATAGTTTACTTATCTTTTGTTGGTTTATTCTACAAAAAAATATGCTAAATGACTTGGAAAGGGCGATCACTTGGGCATGCTGGTCATGAAGTGGACCCCCTTCTGTATTGTTGATCACCCTTAACAAAAAAGAATGACATTATCAGAATCAATCAATTATTGCTTTGATAGTTATCCTTTGAGTTTAAATTGACCTGTCTCAGGTTCCACACCACCCATTTAGGGCATTGTTGCTGATCCTTGTGCACTAACTAGTAGCTCATTTATCATACTAAACAAGCTTGATACATGTCATATAACCAAACAATGTTATCATGCTTTGCATTGCTACTTTATTCTGTATTAGTGATTCAAGTAGTTTGTTTTAGACATCATAATAAAGGGGCAGATGAAATATCAATTATCATTGTTCTTGTATTCACTGTTCTTTTTGCTGACCTTTTTTTTATCTAGATTTTGTTTTCTATGCTTTCTCTGGTATTTAAACAAGAGAACGTTGCTGTAGTTTGACAGCACTTTTTGTCCTGTATTTCTTTTATTAGTTTGTCATCAACAACATAGAAAAAGATAGATGATCCGGGGATAAGGCCGGGGGCCCTTATAGACAAAAGGTCAACGACACGTGGCGGTCAGGAGTAAAGGGGGGGGGGGGGTCAACCCCGGAGGCCCGCCGAACGGATATCCTATGCTGACCGCCTGGCTGTGTCCTAGGCCAGGGGCCAGCAACCCGGCTACGAGTCCGGGTTTCCGACGCTTATGAGGAAATAATTGTGAGACCGAGCGGGATGTCCGCTCGGCCGAATCACAAGACAAGGGTACGAGGCCGAGCGGCCTGTCCGCTCGGCCGAAGAGTCAGGCAACGAGACAGGAATATTAGTCCGAGCAGGTGACCATGCATCATCCCGACCGGATATCACCTTGATCCACTTAGATTTTCCACTTAGAAAATTACTAAGTACGGGGGTGTCAATTACTAAGTACGGTCTTCCTTGATCCACTTAGATTTTCCTTTTGCCTAATCGTAGTTAGAACTTTCCTTTGCCAACGTGTGGTCCTCCTTGACCCACTTGGACTTTTATTTGCCTAACTCTCGAGTTAGGACTTGCCTTGCTAACTTGCGGTCCTCCTTGACCCACTTGGACTTCCTTTTTTCTAACCGCAGTTACGACTTTTCTTTGCCAACTGCAGTCCTCCTTGACCTATTTCGACTTTACCTTCTCTAACCCCCAATTAGGACTTTACCCTTACCTAACCCTCAAGTTAGGACCTTGCTTTACCTAACCTCTAGTTATGACTTTACCCTTACTTAACCCTTGAGTTAGGATTTTGCCTTGTCTATCCTTCAGTTTGGACTTACCCTTGTATAACTCTCGAGTTAGAACTTTGCCTTGTCTAACCTCTAATTAGGACTTTACTTTTGCATAACCCTCAAGTTAGAACTTTGCCTTGCCTAACTTTCGGTTAGGACTTTATCATTGCCTAACCCTCGAGTTAAGACTTTGCTAGTCAAGTATCTAGTCCTCTATGACCTAGTTGACTTTCCTCTCACATATCGTCAAGTATTTGGTCAACCTTGATTTACTTGACCTGTTTTAGATATTTTCTAAATATATTGTCCAAATATCGAAACTCAAGCTCAAATCCACTTAAGCTTAGTCAAACTGGTCAACCTTGACCCAGGGATGATTGCCCTAACAATCTCCGACCATACTCTATAAAAAATAATTTTTTGAATGTCAATTTTTTTTTTTAACTTACCCCATCGACCAATTAGAGCTGACAACTATAAATGCAATAGTCTAATAGTTATCTTAATGATTGAATTAGGTGTGATTGAAATTAATACTTGGCTATTAACTAAATAATTTACCTACGAATTATGTTTTGTGATAATCAAGAGAACTATCATATTCTCGAGGCAAAAATTATTATAAAAAAAATCATAATCAATAAATCTTATAGGGACATAGATGATTATTTCATAAGTAAATCATCGTGAACTAATTTCACTTTAAAAAAATGGCATTACCAATGGAATATTTCATTGTAATTCTATCGGTAAAGTGATTTATCAATAGAATTACGACAAAAAATATTTTGTCGGGAGTTGATTTGTTGGAAATAATTTTATCGATGGAATTTATGGTTTGTCGGTAATCATCGACGGAATAGAGTTTCCGTCTGTAAAAACTTTCGATATTTACCGATGGAATACTGATTCCGTCAATAATTAAAAAATATATATTTATATTCAGGATCTATCCTGTTTATAATTTCAATATATATAAGAAACCCTCACAAACAACTGCATTTCATACATTTATATCTATACAATCACATTTCACACAATCCACACATAAAAACACATTTATACATGATCTTAACAATCCATACATACATTTCTTACCATTCATAATATCACAAACACAAATAAACTAATATCCATATAAACAAACATACTAAATTATGAAAACAAACTAGAAAGTATCTAAATATCCAACAATCAGAAGCATCTAAAATAAACAAAATCTAAACAAATCACAATAATAGAAAAAAAACTAAACTATCCAAATATCCATATCTAAATGCATACTATGAATACATCCATATATAAGATAGTAATAGAAAATCTGCAAAAAGTTAAATACGAAGATTTATATCAGATTTATGTATAATTAAAAATTTTACATATATGTATAACTAATTTAGATACATGGATAGAAATGAATAGAAGATGACGATCATCAATATGTCAATAGGCCACAAATCCTAAAACATATAGTAATACAATAGTTAGAAATGAGCAAATTAGAATATTAAAATAGAATAAATATATTTTGCATGATTTATATATGATAAATAAAAAATTAAGTTGTAGTTGAATAAACCTCAGAAAAAGCTAATTACCATAGTCTGATGAGTCTTAAGTCTCTTGTGACTCAAAACCATATGGTGCCTCGGTCTAGGTGAAATTAGCCATGACTACTCGCATATGGGTCATGAGAGCCTCATGATTGGCTCTTCTTCGATCATCCTCGATTTTCCTTTGCTCATAAGCAACCCTTCCCTACTCCTCAGCGACCATCCACTGATTCATCCTCTAATCTATTAAGGCAACTTAAGGTTGTACTTCTTGATTTTTTTTCCATTTTAAAGACTGCACTTCAGTAGAAGAAAAGGAAGAGGAACCATTATGATCCTTAGGAGTTCTCAAAAGATCAAATGCAACTTTGGACTGGGGTCAGGGCCGTGCCCTAGAATTTTAGTCGGACTTACTTGTTGGGATATGACATATGCGGTGTGTGCTAAAAACACATTTCATAAACATGCACAGTGAAAGACTTAATGATAAATAAACTAATTTATTATATTACACACACCCCACACATGCAAGATACTATCACACAGACAAGATAATAAAATAAAATAAAATTGAATAACAATTATTCTAGGTATACCTTACAGATAACCTGTAATGATAAAGGCATCAATCTTTTGCGACGTTATTGAACCTCGGCTCTATTTGTATCCACGCCGAGCTCTTCAAGACAACTCCAAGAGAACAAGCTTTACCTT
>JBBMJZ010025801.1:0-10455 GCA_037833815.1 Zingiber zerumbet
TACGCGCGTTGTCATCCAGACGCGCATGATCCCTCTGCTCCGGCGGCGCTCATGCGGTCATGCCCTCTTCAACTCCTCCGCCCAGCTCTACACCGCGTGCCCCACTTCCCTCGTCTTCTGCCCCAGGTGTCCCGCCGTCTCCGCCACCCTACGCTTCGCGTAGTCTATCTGCTCCGGCCCCTGCTGCAGGGCCGCGCGCGCCTGCCTCATCGTGTAGGCCAGCGACGACACCCCGGTGCATCCCAGCGCCCCTGACGCCAGGAACCCCGTCACCGACAGCGCCAACACCAGCGCCGCCGGAACCAGCAAGGGGCTGAAGAGCAGGAACAGCGGCGCGAGCACGACGAGCGCCACGACGGAGCCGGCGAGGGTGAGACCCGACAGCGTGAGCAGGAGACCGCCGAGGGGGAACATCGCGGCCACCGTCACCACCTGCGACGCCGTCGGGCCGTTATCCTGCAGCTTCCCCCTCACTACGTCGATCGGGTAGCGGTCGCCCATGAGTTCTCTGCTTGCGATGATGACGCTGAGGCGGCCGGACTGAAACGAACGGTCGGCTTTATAGAAATGCCGGAAGGGGAAGAGGAGGACACGTGTCGAGGAAGGGGCGACGCGTGGTGGCGTTGGGAGTCCGTGAATTGCTTCCGTGTCGTGGTGGGAACGAGGCGGCCAGCACCAGTAATGGCTCTTAAATGATCGCCTCGAGCTAATTTCAAGGGAATTCAAGAGGCGCATGTGGTGGAACACTAAGTAGTTGAAACAATTAAAGAAAAAGGCATTTTAGCATTTATTTTTTTTTTAAAAAAATGCAGGACCATGTTTTTGCTCTGAAAAAGGAGAATTATCAAAATGTATATGTAAATTTTTGCTTCCGGCGTGCGACACAAGTTGCAGACCGGAGCGCAACCTGAACATTGAGGATTCAGCGAATTGGCGGAAGGCCGAGCTACCACCCTCGTCCTCTTCGCGTGCTTCGTTAAATCTTCCAATGGCGGTCCCGGTGGCGTTGGTGGTGCTTCCCCTCGGCCTCCTCTTCCTCCTTTCCGGCTTGATAGTGAACCTCGTTCAGGTAGGTTAATTGGATTTCTTGTTCTCCCTTTTTGGTGTTGATTGATGGGTTGGGGTTCCTCGGAGAGATCCGACAACTTTGCTGTCCTTGTCCTTAGGGTTTGATTTTTAGCCGTTTGTATGAGTTCTGCTCTGAGCTCGTTTTCGTCCCATCTTTCGCTTTCGTGTTCTTTTTTTGTTCATCTTCTTAAATTTAGTTTTTATTTTGCAGGCTACATTTTTTATTACAGTACGACCATTTTCAAAGAGTATGTATAGGAGAATTAACCGAGTGGTGGCTGAATTGCTGTGGATCGAGCTTATCTGGCTGGTTGATTGGTGGGCTGGTGTCAAGGTTAACTGTTTAAATCTTAAGATCTTATTCGATTAGTTTTTCTATCCATTTTTCATGGTTTCTCCTATTTTACGTATAATATTGTTTTAAAAAAAAAAATTGTATCCTTAAAGATGTTACATAGACCTTGGGCACTGGTCACTACAAAAAGGAAACAACAATCTACTACACAACAAGCTGTGTAGATGGTTAACAATTAGGTTGTTATTACTCATCCGACACAAATGATGACAAATATAGATCTAGGTTGCTTTCTCGCACAAGCACAACATCATTTGCATGTCAATCAGTCAGTGATGTTTTTGGCTCCAACAAACCAAATAATGGATCTTTTACCTGACAAAACATGACAAATGATGATTTTAGTGATCTTGTCGCATTCTCTTTTCAGCTTCCATCTTTAGTTGTTTAATTTTGATGTTTATTCATAATTGTGAGATCATCGGTTGTTGATGGAACCTTTACTTTACATTTCTTTATTTTAACGGCTCACTGTACTATAATTAATGTAGTTTTCTGGTTCCAGGTTGAACTATATGCAGATTCCAAAACTTTCAAATTAATGGGTGAGGAATTAATGTCGAAAACCTATAAATTTTTGTCAGTCAACTGATAATTGTATCATTTTCTTCTTTTCCTTTAGCTCCAAATGTTTGCACTTAATCTTCTTTGTGGTTGAGGTGTTTTCATGGTGAATTTTACAGGTAAAGAGCATGCACTTGTCATATGCAATCATAGAAGTGATATTGATTGGCTTGTCGGGTGGATTCTAGCACAGGTTTTTTTTGTCTTTCTGCTTGTTTTTTACTCAGCTTGTAGTTCGTATTCAGTTGTTTCATGTTGTCGTTTCGCTGGTCATGCATTTGTATTTGTCATAAGAAAGTATCAAGGTGCTTGTGACTGCTTGTTGATTCTGTGATTCTTTTTGTATTTAACTTGATTTCCTAATTTCAGCGTTCAGGCTGCCTTGGCAGTGCATTAGCAGTCATGAAGAAGTCATCAAAGTTCCTTCCAGTGAGTATATGAATAGGATATTTGTCTCTTTCTCCTTCACTTTTAGTTGTTTGTTTATTTCCTTCTTTAGTTGTCATGAAAAGCAATGAAACTATGTACGTTAAAATGTAAATGTATGATGATTCTTGAAGGTCATTGGATGGTCAATGTGGTTTACTGAATACCTCTTTCTGGAAAGAAGCTGGGCCAAGGATGAGAACACGCTTAAGGTTTGGTTTGCTTGTGCTTGGATGTTCTGTTTTGGCTTGTTCTAATATCATTTGAATGACTGTTATTTGCAGTGTGGCTTAGAACGATTGAAAGATTTTCCAAGACCATTTTGGTTGGCTTTGTTTGTTGAGGGGACTCGCTTTACTCCAGAAAAACTTTTAGCAGCACAAGAATATGCAGCTTCACAGGATCTGCCCATCCCTAGAAATGTTCTCATTCCTAGAACTAAGGTTTCTTTTAGCTTGTGGCCATTTACTATTGCCAGGAGAATTTCTTCTTTTTGCTTTTGCCGTGTTATTTCTGCATGTTTTGAACTGAATGAAGTAGATTGTGAGAGTAAATGTTTATTGTGTTGGCCCCCCTTGTGGTAGCAGACCCCCTTACTTGACTCAAGTTAATTTGCTCATAATAGGTATTGATAGATAAACTTTGATTTCAGGGTTTTGTTTCAGCAGTAAAGATCATGCGACCTTTTGTTCCTGCTGTATATGATGTAACAGTGGCTATTCCTTCTGATCAACCTTCACCAACGATGCTTAGAATTCTGAAAGGGCAATCATCAGTGGTACGCACACAGAATTAGTGGCGTCCATAATATGCAGTTTTTTTGCGCATGCATGCCAAGTAGTTATAGATTTGATGGCTAAGTTGTAGAATAGTAAGTTATATGAATTTGTAAATGAACACAAGGAGAAGCATATATTTTGCAGTAAGGCTATGCTTATATGACAGTGAATATGTAATCATATGCAAACTACCATAAACAAGTTTTCATCGCTTGTATTCACAAACATCCAAAAATATTTTAATTACAACTCACAGTCAATTTGAGTTTAGCAAACCATTAACTTTTATTTGACATGATCCTAAATTTGTTTTAGTGATTTACAGTTAAAAAGTATAACTTAATGAAGAACAACTATACTCATTAATGTTGGTCTGGTGTTAGACTCTGTAGGCATGATACAAATGTATTTCTTTTAGTTAAAACCATTATCAAAACAAACCTTTTAAAGTATAAATTTTTAAGGGCCATATCAGCTAAATTTAAGTATTTACTAATATCAATGTGACAATGGGCTTTTATTGAAACTTTTTAGAAAGTATGTCAGTCTGTGTATCAACATATAAAATGACTAGTGGATATTGAAATGGTACCTATACTTTGGTCGGCAGTAAGATTTCAATCGTAAGAGCTATTTGGAAGAAAAGTATGTTGGTCAGTTCTACAGAATTTTAGTTGGTGGAAAATGTCTACAATTATATTTACACATTTTCACTCTGGGAAATCAAATTAATAGGTTTGTGGAGACTGCACTTACACTTTTTGCCGAACCTGCCTGTTGGTATCCTTTTGTGTAAGCTATAAATTTTTGCCTTCACTATTTAGCCTTTGGTCCCAGTCTCATATTACTTTCTAATTTCTTCTAAATTCCTCTGAGTTTGGTCCATTAAGGTTTGGTCCATTTCTTAATCAATTTGAAGTGCCTGATCTTTACCACTTCATGGAAAAACTATCCTTAAGGGAGAAGGAGAAAAGAAGCAAAGCATAGGAGGGAAGTTTAGGGGAGAAAACATATTGGGAGAGAAGAGGAGGACAAAAAGTAGTTCTTGATCTCTATGAATTGATGGGATTTGCAATCAACCTCAAACTTTCTTTGGCATCAGCTTATGGGATTTGAGAGCATTTGTTTGATCTTTTTTCCTATTCTAGAAAAAAATGCAGGGTATCATATTCAGTAGAGAAATAATTTGAATGAAAGAAGGCAGGCAGAGCAGCAACATGGCAGCGGTTTGGAGCATAGAATCAGACAAGAAATGGGTATCCTTATTGTGTGATTGGAACAGAATTTAGAAAATTTGGGAAATGGTACTGTTAATGCAGAGTTTTGTTACAACCTGGTCAGGAAGGGTCAGTTTACTGATCACGTGGAGTTTGAATTTTACTTGCTTTATTTACTTTGTTAATTTCTTATTTCACCTCTGTATTTAGTGATTACATTCTTTAGATTTATTTTGCACTCTTCCTTGCATAAGCTTCACATGCCAACAACAGAATTTAATGTGGGCTGTGCAGGTGACGTTAGTAATTTTCAGCTCTGTTCTCATTGAAATTCACTGTGCTTACAGGTACATGTCCATGTGAAGCGGCATCAATTAGCTGATCTTCCTGGAACTGATGAGGGAGTGTCACAGTGGTGTAAAGACATATTTGTAGCTAAGGCATAGTATTTCTTTTGGCAAGCCGTAAAAGGGTTTGCTCCTTTGTTAATTTGGTCCATAATAGTTGAATATCCTTGGTTGTAGGATGGTTTGCTATGCCTTTAGGTTACATTTTTCTTGCAGTATCATCAGACCAGGTTTTTTTTGGCAGGATGCTTTCCTGGACAAATACAAATCAGAGGACAGCTTTGGGGTTGAACAAAGGAAAATTGGTCGTCCTGTAAAATCATTGCTGGTAAGACATGAAAAAGATCAAGACTTTGAGTCTTGGGTTCTTAACATGCAATATCAGTATTAATTTGCCAATGTAGTTCCTGAATAACAATATATAGAGTTTTTTTCATGGTACATTGTTTATCTATGTATTTGCTCAGTAACCCAAAAGTAATAGCATTTACAAACCTTTGCTTGTAGTTATGACGATGCTATCTTTAGTAGTATTAAGAATGTGTCCGTCTGGTTCTGCTAGCAGTTACTCTGATGAAGAATAAGGTTGTGTTCCTGATGACAGAGTCATTTGGTGGTGGTTTCGTTTTATGTTTGTCCAATCTCATTTTCCCCATACTGGTAGCTTTGCTCATGCTGCCTTGTGGTTTAGATTTTTAAAAAGAGATGATATTAGTGTGGGAAATGTGTTTGCTGGCAAGGAAATTTAATGTTTTTGGGATTGAAAATATTGAGTTGTAGTTGGATAATTGCCAAATTGTCTCCTGTTCGGCTTTAGATCCCCTATCATGAAAAGAAATAATTGGTTGCTCAAGTTTTTGTTTAATCTAAATAGTTGAATTCTCTGTTTCGATCAATACGCACAATTGCTCTCCACAGTGCTTGTTAAATTCAATCTTCCTATATTTATTTGATTCCTCAACTGATATTCTGGTTTCTTTTTCATGGTTAATCTAAATAGTTGAATTCTCTGTTTCGATCAATATGCACAATTGCTCTCCACACCTATATTTATTTGATTCCTCAACTGATATTCTGGTTTCTTTTTCATGGTTAATCAACTTCACAAATAGGTGGTGTCATTTTGGATCTGCCTTCTGTCATATGCTGCTTTCAGATTCTTCAAATGGACCGAGTTACTGTCAACATGGAAAGGAGTTGCACTCACCGCGACTGGTCTTTTACTGGTTACAGTAGTCATGCACATTTTTGTTAGGTTCTCCCAGTCTGAGCGTTCGGCCTCAGCCAAAGCTGCCCGGAACAGAGCTAAGAAGGACTAGGCAAACCATTCTCAAAGCGTATAAACAACTTTGCCGGTGCTAAATGTAGGAAATCTTATGTACTGTCACTTCCGATTGCTAGTTGTGATTGCTATTTTGTTCTTATCTTGTCCCAAATCTTCACCGCTTTTGTCATAGAATAAGTGCAAGGTCCAATCCTATCAAGTCATTTTCATTCAGATAATTTGAAGAAGTGCATTCTGCTAACTCCTTGTGAATGCCATCCGAACAATGCTATTTTTCTAGCAGTGCTTATGCCCAATTATTTTTGCTGGTTTCCAGTTCAGTATGACGGTGAGTGTAACTTGTATTTCTATTACTTAATGTTGAGCATAGTCAGTTTATATGTTTATCAACTGTACCTCCTCTCTCAAGGAACATCGGGCATGGAAGAATAAGACGCTAAAAGGTCAATTTCAGGCCTACATATCAATACAAATTACTTGTCTATACCAATAAGCTCTCGTCGCTATTGTGTTCGTCGTGATTTTTGGATTCGGGTCGGTCCTTTAGATGAAATTTGGGTTCTTTAAAATGTTGTGGTGCCGTGCCCGGCCCAAATAGTGTAGGCTAGGTGACATTTCTATGACTAAGGCACTCTACGTCGTGAAACTACAGGGATTAAACGGAAATTTGTCAACTATGTAGGTGTGAAAAAAAAGATTTCCCGACTTGCGATCACGTGCACACGGTCCCCCCCTCCATCTTTCCAGCTGTAACGGACGGGTGCGACGTACAAGGGGAAGCTTAAAAATTAGATGCTCCTGCGCCCACACGCGTCGTGCATCTGGCCGTTAGACTCGGATCTCACGGACCAACGGATCCACCGTCGCAAACTTGAACGCCTCCTCTCAAAGCAGAACCTATTATTTTAACCAGACTCCGAGAGTCCCACCCACTGGGCTACCTGGAGTTTTTTTCTGTGGGGCCCTGGTTACATACGCTTTTGTTGATGTCGGCCCCATCTTACGACTCCTGTCGCGAAGCGTGATTTGTAGTGTGCCCCCGCTTCTTTATTCACCAGGAATCGCCGCTGCCGCCCACAGCCGCTGCCTCCTCCACCTCAAGTCATGGCTCACCGTCCCGTATTCAGATAGTCTTCCTCACGTCTTCTAGATCCATCGATCGATCGACTGGTAGAAGTTTTTCCCTTTTGCGATGGTCTCGCTCACCGACTCCCAGTGCGCCAGGACTCAGCGCTACCATCATGGCCGGTCCATGCGGACCGTCCGCTCCTACCTCTTCCACCGCCGCCCATCCCCCCCGCCCGCGCTCCCCTCCTCCGCAGTCTCCGAGAACCTAACTGATTCAATCGTCGATTTCAAGCTACGGGAGCTCGCCGCCGCCGGAGTGGGTCCTTCCCACTCTGCTAATCCCGCCGCAGATCCTGAAGAGTTTCTCGAACTCTCCAGGGAGTTCTCCGACTGCTCCAGCTTTGACTCCGACATATCCGGCGAGCTCCAGAGGCTTGTCTCCTTTGCTAGATCTGAGGTGCCACAGAGCGTTGCGGCGTCCGACATCGAGGGGTTCGAGGAATCCGGGCTCGGCTCGTCGTCGGAGATCCTGGAGTACGCGTCGGTGGAAGGCGTCGAACCGGTGGTGCGCGCCTGCGTGGAGTGCTTGGGGTCGGCGTCGGTGGAAGCGAAGCGGGAGGCTGCCGCGCGGATCCGGCTCTTGGCGAAGCACCGGTCAGACTTCCGGACGCTGATCGGGGCGTCAGGGGCGATCCCGGCCTTGGTACCGCTGCTGCGCAGCATGGACCCTACCGCGCAAGAGAACGCGGCGACGGCGTTGCTAAACCTTTCGTTGGAGGAGGCCAACAAAGGGCGGATAGCGGCGGCTGGCGCGATCAAGCCGCTGGTGTACGCGCTGCGTACGGGGACGGCCTCCGCGAAACAGAACGCTGCATGCGCGCTGCTCAACCTTTCGATGATCGAGGAGAACCGGGCCACGATAGGCGCATGCGGGGCGATCCCCCCGTTGGTGGCGCTGCTCGTGAGTGGCTCGAGTCGGGGGAAGAAGGACGCCCTCACCACGCTCTACAAGCTGTGCTCCACTCGTCGGAACAAGGAGCGAGGGGTCAGCGCGGGCGCGGTGGCGCCTCTGGTGGGCATGATCAGTGAACCCGGAGGCGGCACGGCTGAGAAGGCAATGGTGGTGCTGGGAAGCCTGGCTGCTATCCCAGAGGGGCGAGAGGCGGTAGTGGAGGCCGGCGGCATCCCGGCGCTGGTGGAGGCGATCGAAGCCGGGCCAGCAAGGGGGAAGGAATTCGCAGTGCACGCCCTGGTCTTGCTCTGCGCCGACAGCACCCAGAACCGCAGTCTCCTAGTCAGGGAAGGAGCCATCCCGCCGCTCGTAGCCCTTTCGCAGTGCGGATCCGCCCGGGCCAAGCTCAAGGTACGCACGCAACCTCCGCCGCCACCTTCCTCTGCCACCAAACTCTTCCTCACAACCTAAAACGTGTTTGATGCATTATCTCGCAGGCAGAGACGCTTCTCTGCTACTTGCGCGAGCAGCGGCAGGACATGGCGAGGTAATTTCGTGCTTGTGGTCTAATGGAGAAACGGGGAGGTCCATCGTGCTAGCTGCATTCTTCTGGTGTATCCATATGCGGTAAATTCTTCCCCTTTAATTACTGACTTATTCCTCAGTTTATTAGTTTCGACATTGATGTGTACAGAATGCTATCTCTTGCTGTTCTAGGAATGGATTTGGATTGTAAGATTGTTGTCTTTTCGGTGTTCCCATCCAGATTCTGCTGCTTAATTGCTGTACCATTTGTAAGAATTTGTTGAATGATGATGATGGTTTGTGTTCTCTCATTTTCAGAGTTATGGATCAATGTTCATACACTCTATGCCACCAAGCTAAGATTCGTTTAAGCATCCCCTTAGTTTGGAAATTCAGATCAAGCATGCATGCAATACCAGAAAGACTACGTTTTATAATCACTCTATATCATTATTTTTTGGATAAAAAAATGGATCGAACTTAGGAAATGATTAGATTGACTGTGAGTTTGTGTAGCTACGGAACTTTATATGCTTTCTATAAACCTTTTCACGTGTAACGTGGATCTTGTTCATTGATTTTGTGTGCCTTTTTTTTTCACTGTCGGATGAGATTTAAATTGATACATGAAATATAAATAGATTCGGAGGACTCGCATGAATAATTTTACATTCAGTACGAAAATTTGTGTTTTTGAGATTGGTTGTCTGTGATGGAATGAAAAATGGTAAATTTTCAGGCGCACTTCAAATTTGATTGTGTCCAAAGACTCATTCAAGTTTTATTATCATATTTGATTCCAATTTTATCACTGCTAATTAATGATTTTTTTTTTCTTTCCTCTCTTATTCAACAAATTAATTTCTTTTCTTTTCTCTCTCTTAATTTTACTCTTTCTTTCCTCCAAAATTAATTTAATAAACACTCTAAATTTGTTTTTTATTTTTAATTTGAAAATTTTAATAAAAAAATTGAAAATATAAAAAAATTAATAAAACATCAAAAATATTTTTTCTATTTTTTAATATATTCTATTTTCGTCAATTTACCAAGAGGTGTAACTTGTATATTGTAGTTATCAAAAGGCGTAGGGTAATTTTGTTTATACCAAAAGATGCAAATTAAAAAAAAAATCAATTTCCAACCTCCTCTTTTCAATCACCATTTTTCAAACATCAAAGTCACAAATTGAATTGAAAATTATTTTATGGTTTAGATGCACGTCCTCTCACTGTCTGTCTCCCTCCATCCCTCTGTCTGGTCTTATAAACACGAAAGAAATATGAACCTCCTTCGCTTGCCATTCCTTCTCGTGCTGGTTGGCGAGATTGCAAAATTCAGTTAGGGTTTAGGGATATTGCCGTAAGAGTTTCAAGAGGAGTCCAAATGACAACAACAGTTAAGAACGTCAGCGTTGAAGGATAAACTTATAGCAAGAGTGAAATTAGTAGAAGAATACAGTTAAAGATTTAACGATGTATGTATAGATTTATTACTGCAAAATAGGGTAGTGATGTAAAAAAAATTACAATTTGGTTGCAAAGGGTGATGACAAAAATCGTGTTTATGGTTTCATTGAATGTTTGAGGAATAAATATTCAACAACACCTGCAATATGATCTACTCCAATACTTAATCAATTTGTAAGGTGCTCCACTATGATGCTAGATTTCAGTTAGACATTGCTCATACATGTTAGTTAATATGGTAGGTATCAGGACGTTAGGCCTGATATGCGATCATATCAGGTCCACTTTCTGCCTTGATCAAAAGTTTTATTTGATACCATATCCACTACAAGAAAACAGGGCTTCAGAGACGAAAAATTCCGTCTCTGAAAGTCATTTTTCTGTCTCTAAAGAATATTTG
>JBBMJZ010025815.1:0-10455 GCA_037833815.1 Zingiber zerumbet
ATAAAAATGTATATAATCTACGCACACCACCCACCTACATCTAGCTCACAGTGAGTCCAACAACACAAAGGATAGTGCGACCCCATCTTCCCACGTGTCATGGTGACTTCGTCAACATCATCGATACCTCACTGGTGCCCCTGCAGATAGAGGTCATTTTTTCATCTTTCCCAATGATCTCCAAGGAGTAATGCATGTCAGCAAGTTCATTGGATGGTAGCTAGATCATCCATAGTATTTTAGTCAGAACAAAATCCTATACAATATAATTGTACAGCTGTGTGGTATAATATCTAGAATATCACTCATTATATGGATCTCTAATCTAGTAAAAGTAATTAAATTAGTTGTTGTGAGATTCTAATTGAAGCCACCTTTTGGTTCGCCCCCATGTTTGTCATCATTTGGAATCTTACTTGAAGACCTACACTATTGTAATTAATCAGGATCCACCATTGTCAAATAGACAAAAAGGTCTTGCATTCTCACCCTTCTTTGCCTGGAAGTTGGTGTTGACGGCCACAACATGGATCGATACCTTCACTATCGACCACCAGTCATCTTGCTTCCCCACCCATGCCTTTGCATCCATCACTACTGATTTGGAAAAAAGCACCGCCAACATCTCCTCAACTTTAGAATGCACCAAGAAGAAAGCATTGATAATGAGTGTGATGTGGCGGAGGGGTGTTACCAATAGTAGAAGGTCCAAGGAGGTACTTGACATCGAAGATTGCCCTAGTGGAAGCATAGGTACTGGGATACATCTCAATCCGGTGGCAACCAATGTCCTTATAGTCCCAACTACCGACTGGCGGAGTCAGGCGACACAAAGCCCACTAACAATCCTGATGGAACCCGGGAACAAATGATGGAATTAGAAGACAAGAGTTTAAGCATTTACTCTTAACCAACAGATGGAATGAACCAAAACTTTGAAGAAAGAAATGTCACATCATAAGGGCAATAAGTTTTCAATGTAAGGGTGTTGCCATCTCCTTCTCCCCAGGACGACACTGCAAGCTCTTCTTCTCCTCATGACAACACCACAAGCTCTCCTCCTCACAACGCTGTCGCAAGTTCTCCTTCTTCTCATGACTTCGTCGGAGCTATCCTTCTCCTCACGACACTGCCAAGATCCCTTTTTCTTCGAATAGGAGGAATGCCACCATCGCTCCCACTTCGGACGACTCTGTGATGGACACCGTCGCCATCTCCCCTTCTCCTCTCATAAGCTCTCATCGCGGTTGACGCTACCTCATCATCGCCCAATGAAGGTCTCTCTCTTAAGATGCCACTGCCTCCACATGCCACCATTGACGTCTCGACCTTCCCAACTCTAGCGCATCCTCTGCCTCCATAGACTGCTTTCAATGCCTTGGCCTTGCACACCAATGATGCCTCAGCTGCCACACGCCGACGAGGCCTCCACATGCTATTGTTGCCACCATAAGACCTTCCTCACACCATCACCCTCCTAATGCCATCACCCTCTTCACCCTCGCCATCTGCCATATGTTGTTTCCTTTCCTTTATCGTTGCCTCTGGCCATCATCGCAGCTCCAACCAATCTCGGCCCATCCCTACATCAGTCGACTTCGTCGCCTCTGACATCAAAGTCATAGCTGGCTTCCTACTCTATCGCAACCTCTCATCACTGGTACCGCTGCTATCGTTGACATCACCGCCTTGCCTCTACGTTGCCGCCCCCTCTTGCTGTCGGTACCACTTCTGTTATCGCTGTCAGCCTCTCCACCATAGTTGTGACCTCTCGTTGCTAGGCCCCTCCTCTGCAGTAGATCTAGTCTCTCAGCCATCAATGTCATGCGCCTCACATCTACCCCATCTCTACAGCATATCTAACCTTCGAGCCATCATTGTCATGTGCCTCTGTCGTGCCTCCTACCTCTTACTTCCGCCTTAGCGCCTTGACTGACCCCCCAGTCGGCTCCTAGTTTCGTGCCTCCTAATTCCTACTTCTACCGCAGTGCCCCCGACTAGCCCTGAGTCGGCCCTTGGCTCCATACCTCCTACTTTCTACTCAAATCCACTATTGGCTCCCAGTCGATCCCTAGCTTCATGCCTCCTACTTTCATTTCAAGGCCTCGACTGGCCCCCTAGTCGGCCCTAGGCTTCGTGCCTTCTACTTCTAGCTCATCACCCAAGTCATCTTTGATCGGTCCTGCCATTCGAACGCCCCGACGCACATCCCACTCCTTCGTGCTATAAAAAGTCCTGGTCCCATAGGCTAAGGTACACATATACTTTTATGTACGACTATATACACGTATTTTCTATTGTTCACATTCTTCATCTCCCTCATTGGAGACTAACTTGAGCGTCAGAATGGATAAGATGGGACATTCCTTACTTCCATTCTAACTCTCTCATGTGCTCTTCTACTCCTCGCAGGCTCTCTAGATGATTAGGTTCTCCCTGTAACACCTGATGACACCCTTCTATAGTAGCTATCCTCGATGGCCCACCTCCCTCCAGATCACAATGATTATGTCAACACAGTGGACAATTCAACCTCATCTTCCCCCAAGTCATGGCAACTTCATCAACATCATCGACACCTCACTGGTGGCCATCACAGATAGAGGTCCTTTCTTCATCTTCCCGAATGATCTCCAAGGAATAACGCATGTCACCAAGTTCGTTGACTAGTGGTTTGACCATCCACAGTATTTTGGCCAGAATAAAAGTTTATACTATGTAATTATGCAGTTATGTGGTATAATATCTAGAATATCACTCAATATGTGGATCTCTAAACTGATAAAAGTAATTAAGTGAGTTGTTATGAGATTCTAATTCAAACCATCTTTTGGTCTGCCCCCATGTTTGTCATCGTTTGGAATCTCACTTGAAGACATGCACCATTGCAACTAATTAGGATTCATCATTGTCAAATAGATAGACAAAAAGTTCATACATTCTCACCCTTGTCTACCTGCAAGTTAGTGCTAATGGCCACAACGTGAATGGATATAGCTTCACCCTCGGTCGCTAGTCATCCTGCTACCCTACCCACGCTTTTGTATCCATCACCCTTGATTTGGAAAAAAAACACTGTCAGCATCTCCTCAACTTCATAATACACCAGGAAGAAAGCATTGACAATGAGTGTGATGTGGTGGAGGGGTGTTACCAACTGTAGAAGGTCCAAGGAGGTATTTGACATCGAAGATTGCCCCAGTGACAGCACGAGCATCGACATACATCTCCATCCTACGGGAACCAATGTCCTCGTAGTCCCAATTGTCGACTAGCGGAGTCGAGTGGCACAAAGCCTACTAGCAATATTAATTAAACCTGAAACAAATGATGGATAGAACCCCAAGAATTGGAAGGCAATAGTTTAAGCATTGACTCGTAACCAAGAGTTAGAACAAACCAAGATTATGAAGGAAAGAAACACCACAACATAAGAGTAATAAGTTTTGGTGGTTTGAACACCATGAGACAAAACCAATAAATTCATAAATTTTTCAAAACTAAGAGAGCACACACATAAAAGCTTCACCAAAGAGTACCTTTTTCAATAAACAAGTTTCCTCCCTTATATAATGAGAGCAAGCAATTAAGATTACAAAAGCATGCATGAATGCAATTAAGAGTATCAATGCATGCATGTAAGTCATTCAGAGTCCATATGCATGCATGCATGCAATTAAACAACTTGGCAACCCAAAAATACACAAGTCCCCATACTTATTTAGTGTATGAGCATGTTCCCATACTTAATTAGTGTTCTTCCAACTATTATACAAGCCAAGTCATGGATGGATAAGATCAATCACATGGATGAAGCCTTAATCAATAATTGGACTTATCTTAATCTCTCATTTCCCATAATCATCACAGTGTTCTTCTTTTAGTCCATTTAGTGCTTCCTTGAAACACTTTGCTCGAGGTCTTGTATGTGGACCTTCTAAAAGTGATATATGATCGCTTGTTTGATGTGTATCATTATGGCTAGCTCCCTGATGTGCATCATTCTCCCCCTCTTGGAAAGGATTTACCCTCAAATCATCACCTACATCAAACAGAGACAAATCATCAATATTAAAAGTAGTATGTACATCATACTCACCTGGAAAATCAAGTTTGTAGACATTATCATTAATTCGCTTCACCACTTGAAAGAGACTATCACCTCAAGGTAGAAGTTTAGAACATCGTCTCTCTAAAAATCACTCATTTCGTAGGTGCAACCAGACTCACTCTCCTAGTTCAAACACAACTTTCTTATGCCTCTTGTTAGCTTGATGAACATATTGATGTGTCTTTCTCTCAATATTCAACCTTGCTTGTTCATGAATCTTCTTCATGAAGTCAACCTTTTGCTTATCATCTAAGTTTACATGCTCACTCACAGCCAAAGGAATCAAATCTAATGGTGCATGATAAAGAATTGAATCCATAAACAACTTCAAATGGAGAGATCTGAGTTACAGAATGTATGCTTCTATTGCAAGAAAACTCAATGTGCAATAGACAATATTTCCATGTTTTTAATTTTTTTTTTAACGATAGTACAGAGTAAGAAAGATAAAGTTCGGTTAATAACTTCAGTTTACACATTAGTTTGGGGATGACTAGTATAAAATAATAAGTTAGTTCCCAAATTTTCCTATAAAGTCTTCCAAAAATAACTTAAAAACTTTGTATTTCTATCAGAGACAATTATTCTAGGCATGTCATGCAAATTAACAACCTCTCTAAATAACAAGTCAGCTACATGTGAGGCATCATCGGCTTTTTGTCATGGAAAGAAATTAGCCATCTTGGAGAACCTATCTACAACAACAAAAATTGAGTCTCTTCCCCTCTTAGTTTGGGGTAATTCCAAAACAAAATCTATCAAAATATCAATCCACTAGGTATAGGCAAAGGAGTATACAAGCCATGGGGTTTCAATTTAGATTTAGCTTGTTTGTAAGTGATACACCTCTCATAAATTTTCTCCACATCATGTTTCATATGAGATCAAAAGAAATGATCTTGTAGAACCCTTAAAGTCTTAACGTCAAAATGTCCCATCAATCCACTACCATGGGCTTCTCTAGAAAATAATTCACACAACAAACATATAGATACATAATTTTTTTCACAAAATAAAAATCTATCATGCCTATATAACTTACCAAATGCAACCTTATCACATAACTTGAACACATCTAAAAAATTAGCATTGTTAGCATTAAATCCTTGATATATTCGAATCCAAGTAATTTCATATCTAAAGCGGAAAGTAAAGTATACCTCTAAGATAATGCATCAACAACCACGCCCTCTTTGCCTTACTTGTATCTGATCACATAAGAAAATGTCTCAATGAACTCCACCCATTTATCATAGTGTCAGTCTAACTTATGGTAACTCTTCAAATGCTTTAGAGATTGATGATTTGTTTGAATCAAGAATTTTTTTAGCCATAGGTAATGCTGTCAGATCTCCAATGCCCTCACCAACTTGTACATCTCCTTGTCATATTGTGATAGTTGAGAGTTGCTCCACTCAACTTCCCACTAAAATAAGCAATGAGTCTCATCTTCTACATAAGCACAACACTTATACCAATACCAAAATTATCACACTAGGTTTCAAATGTTTTAGAAAATCTAGTAGGACTAATAAAGGAGCGGAACTTAGCTTTTCTTTTAAAGTATTGAATGCTCTCTATTGCTCCTCTCCCCACTTTAATGTCTCATTTTTCTTGATGACTTTAGTAAGAAGAGTTACAATATTGCTAAAATTATGAGCAAACTGTCTATATAAGTTGGCCAAACAATTAAAACTCTTCACTTGGTTGATTATTGTTGGTGTTGGTTATTCTTGGATTGCTTTCACCTTTTCCTCATCCATCTCAACACATTTAGCACCAACAATAAAACCAAGAAGCACAACTCTCTCCATATAAAACGAGCATTTATTGAGGTTAGCAAAAAGCTTCTCTTCTTTCAACATACTCAAAACTGACCTTAAATGTGTGACATGCTCTTCCAAACTTTTGTTATAAATCAAAATTTCATTGAAATACATAACTACAAATCTTCTTAAGAAAACACACAAAACATGATTAATCAAACGCATAAAAATGCTTGGAGCATTAGTTAAACCAAAAGGCATTACTAATCATTCATATAAGCCACACATGGTCTTAAAACCAGTTTTTCATTCATCACCTTCCTTTATCCTAATATGTTGATACTCACACCTAAGATCAATCTTTGTGAACATACAAGAACCATGCAGCTCATCAATCATATCATCAAGTCTCGGAATTCAATGGTGATACTTTACCGTTATGTTGTTGATGGCTCAACAATCCACACACATCCTCCACGTCCCATCCTTCTTAGGAACTAATAACACCGGAAATGCACAAGGGCTCATGCTTTCTTGAACATACCCTTTCTCCAACAATTCAGTAACTTGCCTTTGAAGTTCTATTGTTTCCTCCAAATTGCTTCTATTGATAGGTCGATTTTGGATGGAAGCACCGGGTATGAAGGTCATTTGATGTTCAATTCGTTGACTCAGAGGCAAACCATGTGGAACATTTTTAGGAAAAATATCCTCAAATTCTTATAAGAGAGAAATAACAATACTTGGCAAAGAATTGTTAAAATCGTTAATGCTAAAGAGTGGCTCCTTATACAAATGTACAAGAGACAACTAATTTGAAAATAAAGCTCTCTTGATCTCGCTTTTTTTTGCATGGAAGCTATTTTTCTTTCTCTTTTTCCCCCTCTCCATTCATATTTTTCTCAATTTTTTTCTTTCTTTTCGACTCTTTTCGACTCTTTTTTCTCAATTTGTTTTTCTCTCTTTTTTTCATTCACTCTTTGTAATTTCAATTGATCCTTCATAATTTGTCTTGGAGTCAAAGGTACAAGAGTAATAGGTTGTCCCTCCTGAGTAAAGGAATATCTATTCGTAAGCTCATCATGTGTTATCTTTCGATTAAATTTCCAAGGTCTTCCCAATAATAGTTGACATGCATGCATGAGAACCACATCACACAACAACTCATCTTTATATTTGCCAATGGAATCGCTACCAAGACTTGCTTTGTCACCTTGACTTCATTGCAATCGTTCAGCCACTAAAGTTGATAAGGACATAGATGTTTTTAAGTTGGAAATGACAATTTCTCCACCAAATCAGTACTAGTCATATTGGTGCAACTCCCTTCGCCAATAATAATGCTACAAACCGTGTTATTCACAAAGCAACGAGTATGAAACATATTCTCCCTTTGATTATCTTCTTCCTACTTAGCGTGCAGATTGAGAACTCATCGGCCAACAATAAGTCTCCAACAACAGCATGTTATGCATCAACACTGTGCTCCTTTTGTGGCATTTCTTCAACTACTTCATCCTCATCCTCTGACTTAAGTTCACCTTGGGAGTTTATTACCATCACCCTTTTGTTCACACATTAGCTGACTATGTGACTACACCCTTGACATTTAAAGCATTTGATATCATGGGATTTAGAAGCAATGGACTTGCTATTATCTTGAGTAGCGAATATTGTTAGTTTGGGCTTCTTGAAGGGTTCGAACTTTGACTTGTTTTGTAATTGTTCCTCCCTTATGGAAGCTACCCGTCATGTACTATTGGTAGTCATTGGTTGTCACCTCCTAGCCAATCCTTTCCTCTTGAATTGTTCCTCCACTCTTAGTGCTTGGTGGACCATGTTTGACAACTCAACTTAATGTTGCAATTCAATAATATTAGTAATTTCTAAGTTTAAACCATGTAAGAAGAACCTAGCCATGGTGGCTTCCCAATCTTTATCTACATTAGTTCGCTTCATGAATAACTCTATCTCCTAGAAATACTCATCCATACTACTCCTATTTTAGCCGTGTCAAAGTCGAATATTCATCTTATCCAGTTGACCTTAACCTACTAGGACTTTCCTTGTCTAACATTTGGTCAACCTTGACCTGTAGAAATTTCGTTGCCTAGCATTTTGTAAACCTTGACCTATCGGGCCTTCCTCGTTGGTTAGCATCCGATCAACCTTGATCTACCAAGTCTTCATCGTTGTCTAACATCCGATCAACCTTGACCTACTGGACTTCACGCCTCATGTCAACTCCCTGTTAGACTTTCGACTGCCAAGTGTCCAGTCGACTATGACTCACTTAAACTTTTCTCTTACAAACTACCAGTTGAACTTCTAATCATCAAGTGTCTAGTCAACCATAACTTACATGGACTTTCTATCTCGTGTCAACTCCATGTTGAACTTCCGACGGTTAAGTGTTTGGTTGACCATAACCCACTTGAACTTTTTATATCTTATCAAATATTCGATCAACCTTGACTTATTTTTTTTATCTATTTGACTTTTCGCTCGGCCAAATTAACATATTGATCAACCATCAGGTATCCGATCAACCTTAACATATTTGACGTCTGACTCGACCAACTAACATATTGATCAAAAATCGAAACTCCAACTTGAGTCAATTCAAGCTTTATCAACTTGGTCAACATTGACTACAGATCGATTGCATCAACAATCATTTCTCTAGCTAAAGGAGTTGTATAACTAAGGTCTAGCACAATATTAGGTATAATGTTAGG
Source organism: Zingiber zerumbet (assembly GCA_037833815.1). Classification (NCBI taxonomy): domain Eukaryota; kingdom Viridiplantae; phylum Streptophyta; class Magnoliopsida; order Zingiberales; family Zingiberaceae; genus Zingiber; species Zingiber zerumbet. Next base: position 8,616 of record JBBMJZ010025815.1, read on the forward strand.
TGGTATCAAGAAAGTGTCACATATATATGGAGGAGAGACTGAAGAAGCTACTAAAAAAAGAATAGAGACTTATAAAAAGTAACTTGTCATGAAATATATATTTATCTAGTTAGTATATGTAAGCAACAATAGCCTACTAAGAAAAACACATTGTAGTGAGTTTGTGTTTAGAGTGGGGTGTAATCATGGATAACATGCACAACTAAAAATTCAAAGTGTAGTTAGGAGTCTGATTATAAAGTTTTTTAAAATAACATTTAGGATTGAACGATGGGGTAGAAAATCAACTTATAAGATATATTGTGATAGGATCGGTGCCGCCATCAAGAGGGGGTTAATTGCCTGCACAATAATAACATACAAACCTTTCTCAAACTTTTGAAATAATAGGATACTTGTATAAAAGAAATTGATAAATTAAAAAGAAAGAGACTACCGATTTTTTACTTTGCTACAACCGGAAAGGTTGTTAATCCAAGACTCTGAAGCACTACTCAAATTCTCCTTTCGTCGTAGGCGGAGAAGCCTCTTACAAGCATTGAAAGCACACAAAGTTGTAGAACACTTGAATAAACCCATATACAAGTTGTCCTAGGCTACTAGGATCAGTGCTATATTTATAGCCTTGTTCGGAGCATCTGGAAGGGTTCCAGATTCCTGAAGGGGGATAAAATTATATCCCCATCGCAACGGCTTGCACCACATTGAGTTTGGATAATTTTCTGCTCCAAGCGCCTGAACCAAGTCTGGGCGCCCCAGACTAGGTTTGGGCGCCCCGTTAGCTTTTCTTGATTTTTTTGGTCCCGGTCTTCCGCTCCGTTTCCGGTCGCCTTGGTTCGGGTCTTCTGCTCCGGTTTCGCTCGCTTGGGTGATCTCGGCCATCTGAAATAGAGCTTACCTGAACCTAACTTTCGACCTTCTCTAGCAATCTTCCGCTCTGACTTCTCATCTCTCTAAAACGTCGCACACCTCCTTCTTATCCGCTTGCGTACTCTTCCGCAGCACCTCGTCCCTCAGACGTAATAAGCCCGTCGGCTTTCTTTCGTGTCATCCTCCTCGCTAGCTTGATTTTTTTCGAGTTCCTATGCTCCTAAGTTCTTGCACACTTAGACACGGGGGTTAAATACCAACAGGGTCTAACCTGACTTGGTTGATCACATCAAAACCACCTTGGGGTACTTATAATCTCCTCCTTTTTTTGATGTGAACAAACCCAAGTTAAGTTACGGTAAACCATAAACAAATAACAGTTATATAAAAAAAATTATAGGTAAAAAAAATTGTGCTAACTACCCTCCCCGTAGACTTAATTTTTACTACTCCTCCTTTTATTCACATTAAAAATGGGGTACTTTTAAAATGACTTTGGAAAAACTAACTTTAAAGTCCAAGGGAAAAAAATATGAAAGGACAAATTTTAAAAACTTTGATTAAAAATTTTTTTAACAGATTGTTTAAATAAAAAATTTCATAAAAAGTTAAATTTTAGGCAAAAATAAAAAGTTTACATTTTGATAATTAGTTCATACAAATTTTCTAATGGAAAAAAAATTTCAACAGATTTTTTAGATTAAAGTTTTAAAAAAATAACTTAAAAAAATTAATGAATAGACCTAAATAAATTTTTCTAACAAAAATTTAAAGCATTAGTTAAATTCTTCACAGTAAGTTAATTAAATATTCAATTCAGTAATTAACTTATAGGTTGTGGTGAGACACTAAGCCTTTTTAGTTATTGGAGCATCAGTCACTTCTAGACAAAGCCTCTTAAAGAATTTAAATATTTAATTTTCTTTCTGAAAGCCCTAGATCTAACAGGTCAAGCATCAAAAGATAATTT
>JBBMJZ010025843.1:0-10452 GCA_037833815.1 Zingiber zerumbet
CCGCTGCGCTAACACATTCGTAGGAAGAAATCGAGCGATTTGGGGCGGCTATTCACACCCCCCCTCTCTAGCCGAGCCGTACAAGGATCCTAACACCATAGCCATGGAAGGTGCCTTCTATGAACAGTACGAAGGCACTTTCTATCAAGCTTGAAGGTGCCTTCGGACACTGCTCATCCGAAGGCAAATGTGCTCCCTTATCCTGCAAAACAATGTTAGTCCAATAAATAAAATAATAGTCTTCTAGACAAATGTTAGTACAATAATAATGAGTAGTATTAATTAGTTCATGTCCTCCTAAGACCAGGAACTAGTTAAGGTCTCAGCTTAGGGATCCCAAATGGACCTACATTGGACCGACGCCTACTGTCCCTTCAACCGGGACGCATACTCACTTGGTCACTCTCTTCCAGTGACTTACCTTAACTTACCAATTTGCCAAACATTCGGTCAGCCCATCGACTTGTTTGAACTTCATGTCAGCTATCCAGTCGGCCTGTTGACCTAGCTGAACTTCTTGCTAGATATTTGGTTATCCCATTAACCTATCTAGACTTTATGCTAGCTATCTGGTCGTCCCGTTGACCTAGCTAGAATTCATACCAGCTATCCGGTCGACCCATTGACCTAGCTAGATTTCGTACCAATTATCCGGTCGGCCCATTGACCTAGCTGGATTTCCTGCACACTTAATCAAGTGGTTAGATCACAACAAAACATAACTTAACTTACTTATCATTCATCAAAATCTGAGTTAGACCGTTAGTGCAAACTGCACCAACACTAATGCTATTGAAAGTGTAGAAATAATTATAGCAATGGTTACACTTGGTGTGTCAACTGAACTCCACATAGCAACACCTTCCTCATCAAAGGATTGGTGGTATGACTTGGGTGCAACCATACATGTGTGCAGTGACAAAGATCAAGTCAAGATATATGAAATGCTTGAAGGACATGAAGTGATTATGGCAAATGGTGCAAGAGCCAAGGTGCTTGGCAAGGGTGATGTGCATCTTCAATTCACATCCGGCAAGAAATTGATCCTTACCAATGTGCTTCATGTCCCTAGTGTAATCAAGAATCTTGTCTATGTGGATATCCTTAACAAGGAAGGATTGAAGGTTGTAATAGAGTCTAACTCTGCAATCTTGTCAAAGAATGACATTTTTGTAGGAAAGACATATGCTTGTAACGGTATGTTTAAGTTGAATATTAATGAAATAAACAATATTTCTATTTATATGCTTGATTCTTCTTATTGTTTATGGCGTGGTAAATTATGACATGTTAGTCAAAAAGTGTTAAAATTTATATCTAAAAATGGACTAATCAACTATAGTGATCATAGAACACCAAATAGTGTGAAACATGTATACAAGCAAAAATAACTAGATTGTCTTTTCTTAAAGTTGAAAAAACAAATCAAGTTCTTGAGTTAATTCATTCATATGTGTGTGAACTTAATGATTTACTAACAAGAGGGGGTAATAAATACTTCATTACATTCATAGACAAATTTTCAAGATTTACTTATGTGTACTTGATGAAATCAAAGGATGAAACATTTAACCTTTTTAAGACCTACAAAGCTTTGGTAGAAAACCAAATAAACCAAAAGATTAAAATTTTGAGAAGTGATAGAGGAGGTGAATATCTCTCAAATGAATTCTCAAAATTTTGTGAAAAAAGTGGCATAGTGCACCAAACTAGTGCGCCATACACACCACAACAAAATGACTTGGCTGAAAGAAATAATAGAACTTTAACTGATATGGTTAATATCATGTTATTAAGTTCAGGATTGCCAACTAATTTGTGGGGTGAGGCCTTGTTGGCGGCTTGTCATGTCCAAAATAGGGTTCCTTCCTTAAAGACTAAAACGTGTCTTTATAAGTCATGGAAAGGAAGAAAACCAAACCTATCATACTTAAGGGTTTGGGGATGTGTGGCTTACTATAGAGTTCTGGACAACAAAAGAACAAAATTAGGACCTAGAGTACTTAAAAGTGTGCTAGTAGGCTATGCTGAAAATTCAAAGCATATAGATTACTTGACATTGAGAACAATATCATAGTGAAATCAAGAGATGTGCAATTTTCATAAAATCAATTCCTTAAGGACTTAAAAGTGGGAATGACCCTAGCTAGCGCATCAAGTTCTTTCCATGAAAAAACTTCTAGAGAGTCAAGAACCAATGAAATTGACACCTCTGGTGAACCTAGAAGAAGTCAAAGACAAAGAAAGAATGAACATCTCTCTTCAGATTTCATACAGTCACAAAATAGTGTGTTTCTTGTGGAAGGTACTAGGGATTCTCTACTAAACAAAATTCCATTTTTGTTTAGTGTAGAGGAAGATCCTAAGACCTATAAAGAAGCCATAGACTCTAGGATGTTGGTTTTTTGGAAAGAGACTATAAATGATAAAATGGACTCAATACTATCTAATGGTACTTGGGTTCTAGTTAATCTACCACAAGGCTCCAAGCCTATTGGTTGCAAGTGGGTGTTTCGAAAGAAACTAGCTACCAATGGAACCATTCTCACCTACAAAACTAGGTTAGTAGCTAAAGGGTTTACACAAAAGGAAGGAATTGATTACTTTGATACATATGCACCTATAGCTAGAATAACCTCAATAAGAGCAATTTTAGCTTTAGCTTCCATCTTGAAACTTCATGTTCACCAAATGAATGTGAAAACAATATTTCTAAATAGTGATTTAGATGAAGAGGTGTATATGGATCAACCGGAAGGTTTTGTGCTTCCCGGAAAGAGATTACAATGTGTAAACTCTAAAACAAGCCCTAAACCAATGGCATGAAAAGTTTGAGGGTATTCTACTTTCTAATGGTTTTAGATATAATAATGCGGATAAGTGCATTTACTCTAAATTCACTAGTAAAAGTAAAGTTGTAATTTGTCTCTATGTTGATGATATGCTAATTGTAAGCAACACTACACAAGGCACAGTTGAAACTAAGGAGTACGTATCTTCTAAGTTTTAAATGAAAGATCTTGGTGAAGTTGATACTATCTTAGGAATAAAAGTTAAGAGACATTGTGGGGTTTTGCTCTTTCTCAAACTCACTATGTTGATAAAATTTTAAAGAAATATTAACATTTGAATGTGAAAGAAGCAAGTACACCTTTTAATCCAAACCTCAAAGTTTGTGATAATGATGGTAATCCAGTAGTACAAGCCTCACATAATCACAAAAAATTACTGAATTCCAAGAAGAAGACCTTATGACTAAAAAGGGGATGCGTTCATGGCTAGACATTCTTAATTATGCAGGGAATTATATTCCCAATCTGGGTAAGTTACTCATCCCTCTGTACGCAAAAACGAGCCCTACTGGTGACAAGCGAATGAACTCTCAAGATTGGTTATTAGTAAAGAAAATCAAAGACATAGTTCGTAATCTCCCTCAATTGGAAATACCTCCTGAAGAAAGTTTTATTATTCTTGAAACTGATGGCTGTTCTGATGGCTGGGAGGAGTGTGCAAATGGAAGAATTGTAAGTTCGACCCCCGACCCTTAGAAAAGGTGTGTGCTTATGCTAGTGGTAAATTCTCACCACCAAAGTCAACCATCGATGTTGAAATATATGTTGTAATGAATTCCCTTGAAGCATTAAAAATCTACTATCTCAACAAAAGGGAATTGATTATCCGAACCGATTGCCAAGCGATTATTAGCTTTTTCGGAAAAACAACAACCAATAAACCTTCAAGGATCCGTTGGCTGGCATTTAAGATTATATAACCGGCACCGAAATTCCTATTAAATTCGAACATATTGAAGGCAAGGACAATTTACTGGCAGATTCTTTATCCCGACTAATTACTTGTCTTACTGTTTCAGAATGGCCAGAAGCAGTTCTCAATGGTCTGGAGTTAATCCCTCATGCTCTCCAAGAAGTCCAACAAGTACCAACACCGAAAGCAGAGGCGGCTCTTTTGAAAGCACTCAACAATCTCTGCCATTGGTAGAACAATACCAGCAGATGCTCAAACGAGCATACCTTGTCAGCCTTGAGGCTGATAACCAAAGACGACAAGAGCTGCACCAACTCCAACAACAAATTGTTGTCCAAGAACAAAACGCGCTTCAACAACTACGTATAATACATATGCCTAAAGTACGGGAATGCCAGTCTTTGAGTACAAAAGACAATTGATGGCATGATTGGTTACCAGCTACAAGACAAATCGATCAACAGTTGGAGTAGACAGTATATCTACTTAGTGATGCGGTGCGACGAATGTCCAACTTCAAAGTTTAAAGTCTACTTTAGTGTACTATAAAGGAAGGAATATATTCCTCCTAGTGTGTGTTGTAAAGGAGGGAATATATTCCCTCCTACTTTAGTGTGCTGTAAAGGAAGGAATATATATATTCCTTCCAAGTGTGCTGAAGGAATCTAATCTTTCTTTAAGTCTTGTCCATAAGGTGTGTTGTAAAAGAAGGAATCTAATCCTTCTTTAGGTCATGTCCATAAGTAAAGTTAAATCACCTCATATATTCGATCTTATCAAATGAGAGAAAAAGCTTGTCGATGGGGCCCACTGAGCACCCGAGACTTTCTTCTCTTGTTCTATATAAGGCGAATAGAGGAGTCTTGGTAAGGCATCGAAGCCTCATTGCTTTCTGAATTCTCTGAAGTAAGAAGAGTCTGTAATTTAGTAAGTTCTAAATTCTTATCATTTTACTTCAATCCTATCACTTTTTCTTTCTCGCACCACCCCTATCACTCGCTGCTATTTCTGGTATCAAAGCGAGGTTGTTTCAGAATTATTTACTAAGATGTTGGTACTATGCAAGCTAAATTAGCAAAAGGACAAGTTTTACCCCATAAAGTTCAGCAAGAGGCTTGTTGATTTTGGGAGAGCACTTGTATGAGCTAAAGTAGCAAGGAACTGCCCTTCTTAGTCTTGTTATGAACAACTTTGTTATAACTAAAAATACAACCTCTTATCGTGAGGCTTTTCAAGCATGAAGCAACTGATCCCATTGAGCCACCGGCTGTAGGATTTGCAAAACCAAGTGATTATCAAGGAGCAAATTCCTCACTAGCCACTATCATCAAACAAAATTATACCCAAATACAATTGCTAGTTCAAATTTCTGAAAAACTAGAGGAAATCTAGGTTAGCTTATCCAACTTTGACAAAACACGACAAAAGCATCAACCTTTACCAGAAGACATTATTTGTAAGCTTCAAAATCTTTCATTAGGAAGCCAAAGCAAATCTAAAGAAACAATAGGAAAACTTAGGGTTTTCAAAGACCCTTATTCTATTATACTCAAGCAGGAGCAAACTAAACTCAAGCATTAATGACCAAACAACAAACGGTATCCATATCCTAGACACCTCTATTTGAAGATCAGATCAGAGAATATAGTCAATCTCAAAGACGACTACAAAACACCAAAAGAGCCGTCCAACGGATGAGCCGAAGACTAACAGGAAGGCCCTCCCCTATTTATACCATTGAACAACAGTTGAATCCTCAGGCGGAGTTGCAATCATCAATGACAGAGCGAGCTTCTATAGTCCCCGCAGAAGTATTATACCATTCAAGAAGAGATAATGAACATCGCAGAGTTTATATGCACAGATCTGAAGAGCCCCTCTTAGTCATCAATAATAACCAAGTGGGCCGGAATTTTATTCAAGAAGAAAGTTTCCGACAACTTCAGAGGAGTCATATGCAATATATCCATCTGGGAATCCTTCAGGTACATATTCAAACACTTCAGCACTTATTATTTTTCGAGACAACAGATGGATAGGTGAATAGTCAATATTGGCCACTATAGAGGTTGATTTAACCAGGGGCAGCCCAATGGTATATATTATTCCGGATATCATGATGACAATAAATGACTTTTACTGAAACATACAGCTTTCTATCCTTACAAGAGGCTATGATCAATGGCAAGGCAGGGAAGCAAACCTTTTAATAACAAGAGGAATGGTGGGGCGCCTCTATAATACTCCAAACACGGGTTTCGCCTATGAAATTCAAGGAGTTGTGGATTATCTAACCAGTCATGGTGTCAGGGGATTACCTGGAAGACGGCATTCAACTACACCATTACTGGGATTGGACTGGGTAATACGGCCAACACAAATATGCATTCCCATGCAACCTATAGAGGTAAATAGCCGTAACCTAGTTGATGGAAGAATTTCTATTAGTTTTACTAATTACACTGCAGCAACTCAAGAACATGAAGACGAAATAGAGCATGAGCTTTTGGCAGTCTTAGAAGAAAAGTACAAGGCTATTGATGTTAATATTGCCTATGAAGAGGATCCCACTCAATACCCTGAAGTTGCAAATAAGGATAATTTTCCCTTTATTTTAGTTCACAAATTAACCAAGACTGCAGTAATGATAAAAGAAAAGACATCTAGAGCAGCAGGTTTTGATCTTGTTGCTGATCAAAGCGTGATTATAGAGCCCAGAGCGCGAGCCCTTATCCCAACAGGACTCAGCCTGGAAATTCCCTGGAGAACTTATGGAAGAATAGCAGCTAGATCAAGTGTAGCCTGGAATCTTGGGCTTGATATCGGGGCTAGAGTATTCGACTCAGATTACCGAGGTGAGATCCTTGTCTTGATCTTTAATCATTCTGATGTACAGGTTTTTATCCCACAGGGTATGGCAGTGGCACAAATCATTTTTGAACAAATTATCCATCCAAATATTTATGAAACCCAGCTATCAACCACTACTAGGGGAACTGGTGGTTTTGGGTCTACCAATACCCAATCAGCGGCAGGCAGTAGTTCTAAGAAAAAATCCAAGTATACTATAGCAAGATGGGATACTTTGGACAACCAAGCGGAAAATTTGATTACTATATCAATTATGATATTCCTAAGGCTTCTCCAGACTTGGAGCTTCCCCCGCCATCATGGGATGATGAAGGAATGGATGAATCAACTGGGCCAAGCGGGCCGAATTGGGATGTACTATTACCAAAAGAGAAGGATGCGTTTTCCACATTCTTGGAGGAAGAAACTCTATCTCCAAAAGAAGCATCCAAAGACCTTGCAGGGACTACAAGCCCATGGGCCTCTGTACCCCAGTTCAAGGACTCTTTTGATGATATTCTTGAGGAAGATAGTGACCTTCCTTATATTCAATATTTAGCGCAATTATCCCAACCTAATAATGTGGAATGGGACTCATATTATGAAGAAGTCAGTTCTGATGAATTCAGTAATCCTTTTGCCTCTAACCTTTCTCAATCCCAGCTCATAGCCGCAGGATATGAAATGGAATATCTGATACTCCAAAAGTTAGTAAATGCTATACCGAGAGAAGAAACTAATCAGCAAATTTACTCAACAAGTACGGTTGTTTCACCCTATCAACCACCAGCGGATACAGCCATGGGATTACTAGATTATCCCTCAACGGTGCAGGGTGCGGGTCCTTCCCAGCCTCAACAAACTCCACAACCTGCATTTCGAAATCCTAAATTCCAAAGGGACCGTAATACAGAAATGTGGACCCTACCTTCAGCACAGCAACAGGGTGGGGCGATTTTTGTAATACCAAAGCAACTTGGGTTATTTCAAGATATTTTTTCCAGATGGGAATCTATTACTCTCAACCATGTTGTCGTACAAGGATTCACAGATCCTGCTGAAAAAATTGAATATATGGAAAACTTACTGGGTGAAATGGAAAAGCTGGTATGGGTCCAGTGGCGTATGATGTATCCAACAGAATATGACGCCCTTATCCAGGCAGCCGACGGCAGACGAGGAACTCAAAATATACTTTCTCAAATGAGAAGAGTTTTCTCATCAGAAGACCCTACATAAGGATCAACCGTAATCCAGGATGAAGCCTATAGAGACCTGGAGAAGCTCTCTTGTGACAATGTGAAGAATATTCTCCAGTATATGAATGATTATATGCGCCTAGCATCAAAAACATGACGCTTATACACAGGGCCAGAATTATCTGAAAAATTCTAGTTCAAAATGCCTGATGATCTGGGTAATCGAATTAAAGAAGCTTTTGATACAAAGTATAAGGGTGTGACAATTGGCGTTATTCCAAGAGTATTGTTTGCTTATAAATTTTTGGAACAAGAATGCAAGGATACGGCTTTTAAAAGATCTCTAAAAGACCTCTCATTCTGCAATCAAATACCTATCCCAGAATATTATAAAGGGTCTAGAACAAAGAAATATGGCCTACGATGAAGCAAGACTTATAAAGGGAAGCCACATGACACACGCGCGGGTGGAAAAACGTAAGCATTTATTAAAAAATAAAAAATGTAAATGCTATCTTTGTGGGCAGGAAGGCCATTTTGCACAGGATTGTCCAAATGATAAAAGAAGCAGCAAAAGAGTTGCCATGTTTGAACAACTTGACATTCCTGAAGATTGCAACATACTTTCCGTCCATGAAGGGGAAAACCTCAGTGATGCTATCTATAGCATCTCGGAAGGAGAAGAAACTAATGATCTACAAAGGTTAATTCAAACACTGGTACTGTCTGAAAACATTTTTATGCTAGGACAGGTTGATGAAGGTTATCGACCGCAAATCAGAGTTACAGATCAACAATATGAATGTATCCATCAGTGGATAGCAAATGGAGATACTTATCCCCCACAACCGTCTAAGTGTACTGGATGTCAATGTGACACACAAAAGAGGGCACAAATTCATTGTCCAAATTGTCTGATTACCTCATGTAATCTCTGTGGCCCATCCTACTTTAGCCAACAGGTACCTATATTACCCCCTGCTTCTACACCATTCTTTCCTAACAATTTATTACAGGAGCAGCAAAAATACATTTCCTGGTGCCAATTAGAGATGGACAGGTTGAAGCAAGAAGTCTCCTATTATAAGAACCTGTATGAACAACTTATTCTGGAGCAAGATCTTCAAAGAGATTTTGCTAATCTTGCTATCACTCATATACGTGAAGAGGAAGAGGAAGAAGGAATTTTGGCTACTGTACAAACTGCTCATGTACTCAATACAGATGCAACTAAAAAAATTTCTGCAACACAAGGAGGTCAGCACCCTCGACTGGTTAAAAACCTGTTGTATAACTTACGGGTGGAGCTTCATATTCCAGGTATTCCGAAATTCACTTTAAAAGCTATTTTAGATACTGAAGCTACAACTTGTTGTGTAGATCAGTATTCAGTACCAAGTAAGGCACTTGAGGAAAACTCTTTCTGGTACATTTCTCTGGTATTAATTCTCAACAGACAGCAAGATTCAAATTGAAGCAAGGAAGGATGACCATTGGTGATAATAATTTTCGAATACCATACACATATAGTTTTCCTATGGTATTGGGCGATAAGATTAAAATGATTATCGGTTGCAACTTCATCCGTGTAATGAACGGGGGAGTCAGAATAGAAGGTAATATTGTTACCTTTTATAAAAATCTAACAGTTGTAAAGACCCTTCCAGCAGCAGATACACAAGCAGCAATTCAAGAGCTGGACCTTGATGAGGAAGAATATTTACAAATAAAGGAGGTGGTCTTCTATTCTATAGGACAATCTTCACAAACTTTTTCTGAACAGTTTGGGCCATTATTAAAGGAATTGGAGCAACAAGGATATATTGGGGAAAACCCATTACAGCATTGAGCTAAGAACAAAATTTTAAGTTATTTAGACATCAAGAATCCAGATTTCATCATTGAGGACCAACCTATCAAGCATCTAACTCCAACGCAAAAAGTTGCTTTCACAAAGCATGTTAATGCATTACTTAAGCTTAAAGTTATACGGCCAAGTAAGAGTCGTCATCGTACTACTGTAATTATTGTAAATTCCGGGACGACTATTGATCCCCTTACAGGAAAGGAGAAAAAAGGTAAAGAAAAGATGATCTTCAATTACAAGCAACTTAATGACTTGACTAATAAAGACCAGTATAGCCTACCAGGTATTAACACAATCCTACAGAAAGTGGGTACAAGTTCTATATATTCAAATAGCAGCGAGTGATAGGGGTGGTGCGAGAAAGAAAAAGTGATAGGATTGAAGTAAAAGGATAAGAATTTAGAACTTACTAAATTGCAGACACTTCTTACTTCAGAGAATTCAGAAAGCAGTGAGGCTTCGATGCCTTACCAAGACTCTCTCTATTCGCCTTATATAGAACAAGAGAAGAAAGCCTCGGGTGCTCAATGGGCCCCATCGACAAGCTTTTTCTCTCATCTGATAAGATCGAATATATGAGGTGTCCTAACTTTACTTATGGACATGACCTAAAGAAGGATTAGATTCCTTCTTTTACAGCACACCTTATGGACAGGACTTAAAGAAGGATTAGATTCCTTCAACACACTTGGAAGGAATATATATATTCCTTCCCTTACAACACACTAAAGTAGGAGGGAATATATATATTCCCTCCTTTACAGCACACAC
>JBBMJZ010025867.1:0-10451 GCA_037833815.1 Zingiber zerumbet
CGGCTCGACTTTGTTGCAGGTGCACAGGAGCGCGAAAGGACTCACCGGAGAGAGTCACGTCCCCAGCGTCCGTCGACTCAGCGCTCGGACAGGATCATATACAAAACAAGATAATACCCATCTTGCTTTGTTACTCTACTAACTTGTATGGACCCATTTGATGATGTACTATTTTGCTCCAGACCATTTGTTTCATCCCTGTGAACCTGTTCTGGATGGTTCATAGTTTGGTTTGTTAACATGAATCAGCCAGTTATTTTGTGTTTATCATGTTTATTGACAGTCTTAAACGACTGTTCAAGCCTTGTTACCCGAGTGAGCTATAGTTTTCTCACCTTCTCATTTGATCGTTCAGATATTAGCCAGAAGTAGCCCGAAGTATGCAATTTATATATGGGTAGGTAGCGTATACAAATTCGTCTCCTTCTAGGTGGTATTCTGTTTCTTCTGTCATTACTCTTAATTGGTTCGATGTTCGAGTCTGTGTCTCGTTATGCTGTTTTATTTAAAAACATGTTTTATCATAAATCAATTTTGATTTATCTTTGTTTCTAGTTTGTGTTTGAACCATGGATCATTTTTATCACCAATTGTAATATTTTTTTTTAAACACAAACAAAAGAACGACCAGTTTAGTCTGTTTGAATATTGAATCCAAGTTTTTCTTTTATAAGATGTTCTCCTTTTGGGATTAATTTCAGTTTACTCTAAGTGTGCTTGTCATAACACAGACTAGCTGTTCAACTGTTGTTTTAACATGTTTAATTAAACAATTTTCATGGAATATGATAAACTAAGTCCTGGTTAATGTACTGAATACTTGGAGAAAAAAAAAAGATAATGCTATATTTGAAATCTTGTAGGGTACTTGAGTCAGTAATGATAGGGCAAGTGAAACAAAAGGAAATTTACTATGTTCACATTAATCTTTGAAAAGGAAGGCACGCATGCAACTGGGATTGATTCTTCTGTCTGAAGGTGATCAATCAAAAAAGAATGAAAGATTGCTTAATCAAATGCCCAAGTTATCAGCATCTGTGTATTATAAATGTCGGATGGGAATATTCATGTGTCATTTAAGGACAATAACTTTTATTTGGAGATTAAAAGGAAAAGCAACGATTTTGATTTCTCATAAAGCATACATTTTATAATTTCATAAAAACAGTTGCCTTTTGCTGATCAACCACCATTGCAGAAAACATTGGCATCTGCTCTGAATTTGGCAAATGAGATGTTGAGAGAGGTAAAGCTTCATAAAGAGAGAGCTTTGCTTGCTAAAAGAGAAGCCTCCACTGCCTGTCAAGATGTATTGGAAAAGGAGGAGGAGCTAAGACACATGATAACATGTGCAAGGGCCACAAATGACAAGGTTGCCCTCCATGTGCACTGTGCTTACTCTAGTTTGACAATAAGATAGGCTCTCACACTTGCCCATTTTTTAGCAGAAAGCTGAGGATATCCGAGCTGAAACTTTTTTTCTAGCATATCAAAGTTCAGAGCTTCTATCTCAGCTTAATCTCATCTCAGGTGAAATAGAAAAGTACCTTTCTATTGTACACAAGGTGAGAAATAATTGTTATTCCACTTTATGTTATACCATATTTTGTCCTGTACATCAATTTCTAGTTTCCAACCATTATTGCTTCCCATGGATAAGCATAAAAAATTTGCTTGCCAATATATTTTTACTGTTACCCTTGTCTTTATTATACAATTGGAATTCTTTACAAATTTTAGAGGAGCTTCAACTTTGATCTAACACTCTGTTTTTGCATGCCAATGCCACCTCTCTCTTTCATTTATTATTGCGAATGATTAATTATACTAAAGATAGTGAAAAACATGATAAAAATAAGTAGAATCAGATAAACTGATTGGAGTCCCTAGGAAAAGAAAAAACTAAATCTCATGATAATCAAATTATGGAACCTAATTATGATTCATTTGTAGTTCATTTTCTTATTGTATCTTAATTTATGCTGCTGTACAGAAAAAAAGTGAATTCCATTTATTTGGCAAATCCGCAACTGCATTAATTTCTTTGCTAGCACAGTGGTCTCTCTGGTGTCAGAATTGCCATAACTTCCAATTTAATGGCAGTTTTTTAGTTAGCTGCAAAATTTATCCATTCCTTGATGTCTAGTAAACTGTGGTGTGAAATGATCCAAGCTGAACCTGTTATTGAAATAGATATCAGCTACATGAGCAACTGCTTGTACAATATCGGATCTATTGCAACTCCATGTCATCTTGTTGAAATAAAACTGATGTAAACAGGAAATTACAAAGAGCACACATTAGAAATGCCTAGCTCCCACCGAGGCATGCAGTGATTTGAGCTGTGTAGACAAAGTTTTATTGACCAGCATCCGAGAAGCTCTGAAATCCTTAGTGTGTGAGAAACTTAGTGGCTGCTGTCATCATGAGAAGCTTCGAGCCTCCGAACCACTCAATTTTTCTTCGGCATTGTTCAATCCTTTGTTGTAATCTTCTACAAGAAGCTTTGAATTGTTCATTGCGAAAAGTTCTGAATCATTCATCCTTTGTCATGAGAAGCCACAAATCATTAATCCTTGTCACGAGAAGGTATGTGCCAACTTCCCTGTGTGCCAAAATCCTAGTTAAGCGCTAGCGAGGGAGATACCAAAATGTGTTGTAACTTGCATTTCTCCAGCGTCAGTGATGCCTCCTCTAAGTATGCCTCTTCTTCCTCCTCCCTATTGGAGAGGTCAACACCATTTGTTGGCATGACTGAAACGGCACACACCAGTTTCATTCCAACCAACGACTGAATCCACAGCTCAAGGGATTTTAAACCTTAGAGACATATTCTTTGCACTGAATTACAATGGGTTCTGGTGTTGAAAAAATAGGTGTACAAGAATTTTTTTCCAATGTGTTCAAACTTCATGATTGCAAATATGTGAATGATAATAGCTTTATTACGCCTGACTATTGTTCCTTGTATCAGGTACAGAAGCATTAGTTGTTTCATTTCTTCTATTTTTTTTCCCTT
Source organism: Zingiber zerumbet (assembly GCA_037833815.1). Classification (NCBI taxonomy): domain Eukaryota; kingdom Viridiplantae; phylum Streptophyta; class Magnoliopsida; order Zingiberales; family Zingiberaceae; genus Zingiber; species Zingiber zerumbet. The sequence goes on from JBBMJZ010025867.1 coordinate 3,020, forward strand.
TGGTTAATATATGGTGCTGGCTATTTGTCATGTGCTAACATGTAACCTAACTTGTTTCCTTGCTTTTTTTTTGATACCTTTAGAACCTTCTGTTTCACAGTTAGCTCGTTGACTGGACATCAAATGGTCCTTTGTTCATTTGGATTCAGTTTAAAAGATATATGTACAAGAGAAAATGTAAAATGCTCCTTAGAATTAGTAAGTTTTCTTTCTAATATCAGCTTCGAACTGTAACAGATTCATCAAACTCTAGATGCCCAGTTAGTGGCTGCCAAGGAAAAACAAGCAGAGGCCGAGAAGGAGAAGCTTGCAAAGGAAACCTTGGCTCACAAAATTCTAAATGAGCAAGAGGGCATCATGGATAGCTTAGCAAAAGAAGCAAGCCAGATCCAGAAGGAAGCAGAGAAGAATGCCAAGGTAATTAGGAACTAAGGATAATGATTAATTGCATATTTAATATCCACTAGAAGTAGAGAACACCAACATGATATAGCAGCCTATGATTGAGACGAATAACGGGGTAAGTACCTAGGTACAATGTTTGGCCAATTTAATTTGGATGTTCAGATTTGCAGTATCCCATCCAAGATTCATTTGTCTCAAGTATACAAGAAATACCTTGGAATTATGAATCTCAAAAGGAATCATGAATATTATTTCTAATTTGTATTATTAGCGTTGCTAATATTATCTCTAAGCTGATATTCCTTAATTTGAATAGTTCATGTTTTTTATTAATTATTGTAGGTTGCTAATCTGATTATACTTTTTGATTATTAAAGTTATTAAAATTATATGATATCATATAACAAATTTGAATCTGAATCGATTTTGTTAATAGTTTTAAAATAGCTAGAACAGATTCATAGTTTGTTCTGCAGGTTCATATATTCTTCCTTTTTTGGGGTTAAAATGTAATATACTTACTTCAATGCAGAGGGTTTTTAATCATCGCATTCCTTATTATTCTGTTATATACCAATGTCTTTAAGCATGGTTAAGCAGATATCCTGGATATAAAAAATGTGCTTATCAAATATTTTAATAAAACTTAGAATGTTCATAGTAGAGAATCTGAGATTTATTTGTAACTGATTCATTTAGAAGTATCTTACTTTTCTTCTGTTACTGTGCTACAGTTGTGGGATTTCTTGATGGACCGTGGTCGCACTCTCGATAACCTATAGTAAGTCTGTCTAATTGCGGAAATAAATTATTCTTTGATAGCATATATAGTTCTTTTAGTCAGCAATTTTGATCTTTGCGTACCTTTTGGTTTTACCAATTCTGCTACAGTTCTACGCTTTGTTCTCTGTTTCTATCATCTTACAATAAAAAATGCACAATTTAACACACTGTTAACCTGATCACAGTGGAGAAATATTTGATGCCTTCAAGGATGTATTGTTACTGCAAGATAGTGTTGATGGGCGCATGCCTAACAAGACCTCACAATGCTCCACTTCTGAGAAGAATATCTTGTCTGGAGGCACACATCATTCTGTGCTAAATGAGAAAACTACCACAATTGACGAGGAGGCTTACCGCATCAATAAAAAGGAACATTCTGATGATGACTGGGAAATGGTGGAAGATGAGGCCGAGCTACTGAGCTAATGCCTAGTTTGATCGTATTACAGATTGTATAATAGATGTTACATTAGCCGCCTATGGTGTTGAACAAACTCTTCATGTTGCACAACATTTAGCTTGGTGAAAAACTACAATTTCCGTTTGCCCTAAATATAAATGGGATCAATGTTCTCAGTATGTATTATTATTGTAAAAGAAAAAGGAAAAGAAAATGTGTCTTACAAACTAATTGTGAATAAAAATATATTCGCATTGCCTGCCATTTCTATATGAACTTGGCTCCCATAAAAAGATAGTAGAATGGTTGGACCGGTAACAATTCAGACATTGTAATTAACTAATTGTGCATAACAAAAAACAACAAAGTTTCGTTCATTAAGCAAAAGAAGTCGACTAGATATGAAGATTTATTCTTACATCAAGCTTGTTCATGCAACATCTCAACAACATAACTGACAAACAGCAAACATGCCAAATTATTTAGCAAACCAAACCAAGCTCTTCAAGCACTAGACAGATGCTGATAAAGAAAGTTTGCCTCAAGCACAAGCAAGTTCTGAAAGCAAAACTAGACCCCCAAGAACACTGAAAGAGCAGATCAGTCACCCAACAAAGCGAGAAGAAAAGCCTCGTAGTCTCCAGAAGTCTTCTTAGCCACTGCATGTTCAAGGGGAACATTCTTCCTCTTATGAAACTTGTCTTTGATCTCCCCAAGATCTTTCTCGGCATGCAGTACGATAATGCGAGTCAGTGTGTCTTCATCTGATTTCTCGAGAGCAGCATCAAGAGCCTAAAACATAAAAAACAATTAGGTTGTTACACAAGAAAAATGATGTAAATTGCGCCGAGTTAGAACACTCATGGTTAATCTGTTCACCTCAACAAAGTACAAGTGGGGATCGATGATGCAAGCAACCGCAGCTCGGAGTGCCAGTGCATATTCATCTGTAGATTCACCAGCCAAATCCTGATCAAAGTATCAAAAAGGGTTAGTTCCCTAAAATAATTTCAGCTACAAAGAACTCGAGCGGTTGAAGTTCAAGATTTAATTGATACCTCTTCAATTGAAGTACCATATTCTTCTCTATAGCTATTGAAAGTGGCATAAATCTGTGCCTTGCTTCTAGTACCCAAGATTCTTATGATTTCGTCATGGTTCAGTTCATTATATGCTCTTGCAAAATTTTGGCTTCTGATTTCGCTAACTTCACATCAATATCCTCTCCGTCATAGCGGTACGTGCTTACGAGGCCAAACAATAGCTGAAAAGTGAAACTTCAGAAACCTTGCAACTTCATAGCAGATAGTAGTAATGTTTTCAGAGCAACATACCTTGCGCAAATCTCCAACAGTGTGAGCAGCAACATCTTCTTCCAGAGAGCGCCGACATTTAACTTGGTACGCCTTTTTCACAGCTAGAAGTTCATTTGGCGAGTTGACACATGCAATTTCTATAATCACATGAGAATTAAAACTCTTCCTCAAAGCAATACAAGCCATCACGGCCTCTCTTTCGACTGGCTCAAAATTCCAGCGGTACACAGCTTTCTGAAGAATCAAACATAATCAGATACACCGCTACAATGTGATAGTGCACATAAGCAAGCCACAAGTTCTATCAATCTACCATTAATTATGTACTTACATTCATAGTATTGGTTCAAGTCATATCTAAGTTCATGTCGATCTCTTCACATTTATAAAATTTTCAAATAATTAATATTAGCTTCTGCAAATGATGTTGCCCCTACAGATAAAAACATTCATTGGACAATAAAGGTCGAGAAAAATAACCACCTCAAAATTTCCTTTCAGTTCTGATTCGAGCTTTTTGGTGAGACTCTCATTGTACAATTCCTCGTAAGCCAACTGAATCTGCTTTCTTTGAGTGGCATTTCTATGCGCTAAAATGTTGATCAGTGTCTTCTCGTTAGTTCCCCATCCTAACACATGTAGATGTCGCGATAAGGCTATTTAGCTTAGACAAATTTTGCTTCACTATTTCTTCATGAATTTATATATGCTATTCAAAACTAGTGTATCTGAGCAAGGTATCGAAATAAACTGTAGAAGAACTTGCATCTCTCTTATGCACAATGACATTATATGAGCCCTTGATGAACCCATTGCTAGACATTTGGTTTCAAAGGGACAAGGCTTCAGGGATGGACAAACAGAACACTTTTGCAAAGTAGATTTCCAAAGAACATTACAATACTAGGAAACATAAATAACACATGGAAATGAAGACTATAATCTCTGTGCTCCTCTTTTATGAGTTTCATTATGGAATATCACATTATCAAAGGTTTGAAAATCAATCTTCTATCAATTATTATTAGAAGAAAAAATCTATTTAATTGGACAAGAAGAAAGCAATTTCAGATATTAAAACAATTATTTGCATGCTCCATTAAATAAAAAAAAAAAAACTCATTTCTTGAAGACTTCTTCCTTGGTCTGTGTTATGATCACAAAAACTATCAGAGATAACAAGTTCATATCACTTTGAAAGATGAAACCTCTCTATTTTCTGGGAAATATGTAGATTTATTTCTGATTGGTGTCAAAAAAAAAAGTAATCCTGGACTCATAGATGAATGATCTAAGCATTAGATCTGCATACAACTGTGTGCCACTACTACAGATTGCTGATCGGCGTTAAAAAAAAGTCATCTTGAACTCACAGAAAAATGATCAAGCATTAGATCTGCAGATACCTGTGCGCTACTGCTATATATTCACCCACAGAACAAAATAGCAATCAACCAAGACGGATTCAAAGCAACAAGCACATCAAGTCGAGAGAAAGTGAATACCATGGACGGCCTTGTGGATGCTCTCGGCGTCCTCAGCCGGGGAAGGAACTGGCTCGGGAACAGTGAGCGTCGCCATGGTCAAACCTTCTCTTGGCTTTGGGAAGAAAAAGTCCCACCACTGATCGGAGGAAGATGAGGGGTGATCAAACTATGGAGCGCATTTATAGAACTTTTGTCAGAGCACTCAGAGTCTACAGAGCTTTAATTCCCTGATATCTGAAAAAACCCTTAGACAGAAAGGTATTTTGATAAAAGCCCTCATCTTATCTTTTTTTTTCCAGCGTACTTCTAGCTGTAATATTATTATTTCCATCAAAAATAATATATTTTTAAAAAATTATCAAAAAAACATTTTAATATATTTTCATTCAAAAAAATTACTCCACTTTTATTTTTTAATTTCGTACTTAAAATTTTATCTCTATTTTTAAAATTACTCTTGAAACGTAATATTCTTTCATTTTTTTATAAATATTATATTTTTTTCTACTATATAGATTATTCTTATGTTAGACGAAATCTATCCTTTTCTAATCAACTGTAATCAGCTGGATACTTTTGTTTTAAGAAAGAAAATTTCAGGAGGTACTTTTTATAATTAATAGGGCTTCTTTGTAAAATACCCGGACGTTTTAGATCTCCTTGATATCTGAGAAAAGGAGTCGTGGGCGGTGGATTCTGTGCCGCGTGTCAGATTTTGTGCATCGGTGTCGGTTCTAGACACGCACAGAGTGCCACTTGGCGATATAAATAGAATAGCGACATCATCGCCACATCGGCCACGACGCCCAACAAATCAACAAGCGCCAGGTGGCGATCAAACAACCATGAAATGAAATTTCCCCTCTCCTTAGACTAGAAACAAATACTAAAAATAATTAAACATTTTCCAGTAATTTCTTTTTACTATTCATCTCTAATATTTTTTTTAAAAAAAAATTAATAGCGATAATTAATACTAATTAGGTGTTGAAACGATAGTGATTATGATGTTCTTTTCGTCACATTATTCATATTTTTTTTAAAAAAAAGAAAGGTATTGGATTAGGTGAGTTATATCTTCTGCCTTATCTGAAACAGTCAACATGACAGTGAAATAATTCATAGTTTATTAATTATTTGTCTCCCACTGTATCCAAAAAAAAAAACAGAATAGTTTTTTTAAAAAATAATTTTATTTTCTTAATCTACAAGTTGCCATATAATTTAAATAAAATTAATAATTTTCCCCCATCCAATATTTCGTCTTGGAGGAAGGGAGAAAAAGGTAAATGTACTCAGTCAACAATATTTTTCTTATCATCTAATTTTATTGATAGTTTGTGCTCGTCTATTTTGCAAAATTAAAGAGCATGGCATTAGAAGAGCTCTTATATAACAAAGCTTCTAATTTGCAAGTAATTATATGAAGAAATTTGCAGTAGAAAAGTATAAAGAGGAATGATAAGGATCAAAATTAGAATTTTAAATGAGATAAAATATTTTGCAATAGTGTAGATCTACAATTACTGATCAAAATATGTCCTTTTGATTCCCCATAAAAAAACATTGTGCAAATATAAATGGAGGACCACCTTCGATTACAACTAATCAAAATTGATGTTTTCAAGTAGACAGTTGAATCTCCTGCAATGAGACAAGCAGCCACATTTGCTTCAAAGTAGAACACATGCCCCTGGTGTAATGATGCGATGGTAAGAGGGTGGATGAATTGATATCTTTCATGTGTTTAATATGTCACTTGATCTTCGATAGTTCTTTGCAAATCCTTTATGTTTGAGAAAATTGACAGCAGGAAATTATATCTTTTTCCTAATTTTTTGGCCTTTAGAATTAATCCGATGACATGACAAAATCTAAGAACTAATCAGACGAGAATGAGAATAAAAATGGCAATTCACTGCTCTGTTTACTCTGTTCTTCTTACATTACATACACAAATAAATAGCTAGAAGAAGAAAGAATCAAACAAGGACGAAGCGGCTGAAATCTCCGAACCTGGCGGCGCCGGCGATTGCGTCGGCAGCCGAGAGGCACCACGACACCCAGTCTCCGACAGCGCTCCACACCATGCACACTACGTACGCTGCGAATTCTAAAGGCATCGCCATGGCCGCCAAAAACCAAAACTACTCCTGATTTCTTCCTTTCTCAAATTTAGTACAGAGCAAATTGAGTCAGCAACGACAAATTAAAGAGGATAGAGATGACTGAGAGAAGAAGAAGAAGAAAGACCACAATATATTGCTACTTTGTCCTCTCTTTAATCTCACATCTAGCTGATGGATAGAAGAAGAAGAAGAAGCAACTTGCTGATGCCTTCTCAATCATTTCAGCTAACTGCAGGTAAACACCTAACCGACAAGTAAACCATCAATCTATAACAAACGGTCAACTCGCAGTTATTAAAATCAACAACATCCCTAGCCTTTAAAAAAGTCTCCTTCATCCGTAAGTTTGGTTGGGAAGAGGCCTCTCTCCCTCTATTAATTGTTTAAAGCAATCGCAATAAAAAGATGCTAAAAAGGTGGCTTTTGTACGTTAATGGTCTGCTTAATTGCCCCTTTCCAAAATCACGGCTTGTGTTGCACTTTCTTTTATTTCAAGCACTGTACAAGTACTGAGGGAGAAGGGAGAACTTTAATGATCTTTCAGAATGTTTCTCCGATATTATGATCCTGAATTTTTGATATCATGGTTGTGTCTTTAATTGGATCTGTTGGTTCGAGCGGAATTTGTCACGGTAAAGAAGATTACTTTGATGGAGACTTTATATAAAGGATAAATACTACCTTATTCTAAAGGCCGAATTTAATTACAATATTTTAAAGAAAAAAAATAAGTTGAGAGGTATTAATAAGAGTGGAGGGACAGCTAATTGCTTCAATAAGGGAGAGCCAGCTAACTTGGAAATGGACGTTACCACATTAATTTTATATATATATATATATATATATATATATATATATATAAAAGCTTCGAACTGTAACAAACTCATCAAACTCTAGATGCCCAATTAG